>PVJC01031109.1:0-20798 GCA_004026665.1 Murina feae | reverse complement strand
GGCATAGAATGGAGTGGATGGACAATTTTGGGGGGTTAAGGGTGTTGGGGGTGCGTGAAGAGAATGGACAATAATTGTACACCTATGGATGAGGACAGTGGGGGGGCAAGGACAGAAGTTGGGGTGGGAAATGGGAGGAGGGGAGCTATGGGGGGAAAAAGAGGAACAATTGTAATAATCTGAACAATAAAGATAAATTAAAAAAAAAAGAAGTGATAGCAAAGAAAAAGAAGTTTTGCCTTGTTTCTGATGTTCATCAAACATTAAGTAAGATGTTTACTCTTGGCTCTTGGTCATTTGTGAATACCTTTTATCAGTTAATGAAGTTTATTTTTAATTTTCCTATTGACTTGGTTTGTAATAATTTGTTTAGGCTTTTTTACATATATATATATAGTGTGTGTCATGGGCTTTTTTAACTGTTGTGGCCTCAGGGAGAAACTTTAAGTCTTGGGCTATGTGGTCTTTTGGATTTGATGGGCGTTGCCAGTCCCTTCCAGGGGTCCTCAGACTTTTTAAACAGGGGGCCAGCTCACTGCCCTCAGACCATTGGAGGACCGGACTATAGTTTAAAAAAACTATGAACAAATTCCTAGCACACTGCACATATCTTATTTTAAGCAGGACAGGCAGCAGCGGCAAAAACACCCGGCATGTGGCCTGCGGGCCATAGTTTGAGGATGCCTGCTAGACTGTCCTGCATCTCTGAGTCATCTACCTATATTCTTGGTCCCTAACTGGGGAAGATACCTCAGTGGCTTGCTCTTTTGTCCATGATAGATGTGATGATGGAGAGTTGTACTGCCTGACTGGTTGAACCACTGGAGAGCTCTTAAACTTGGCCCTTCCCTGTGAGGGTTTAAAATTCTGGTCTTTCTTGAATTTTACCCTATTGACAAAACAAGGAACACCTTTGGATAGTTAAAAATGAATTTTAAAAAAGTCCCTTTTGTTTTCTTCTGTCAGGGATTCACAGATTTTTAAAAATTCTCTTCTCGTAATTAATGTTGGGAAGAGGTCTAGCAGCACACTTTCTGTGCTTAAATAAAAACAGTTCAGGAGACCTGTGAAAGTGGTTTTATTTTTATTTTTCAAATATGTGCAGGGCGCATGCCCTAACATGGACCACGTGACCATGCAGCCAATACCTAATTGCCCTCTGAGAAATGGTACCATCTTTGTTCTGTTATAATCACATCACCATCACTTCGGTTGTCACTGGTGTTAGCTAGAACTTAGTCATGTGTGATATGACTATAAGAAAAGCTGGGAAATGCAACCAAACTGGATGTCTAGGGAAAAGAGGAGACAGTTTTGGTTAATAGCCAACAGACCCAGAATTTAAACTCAAGTTTTACATGCTTCTCATATTTATACCATAATTCCCTTTATTACTTACAAAATAGAATCAGAATTTAACTTAGTGCAGAATAGATGCTGCCACAGAGCGAGGCTGACCTGGAGCTCGTCCTGGCCAGCCTTTATCGTATTATTTCTCCACCTTGCACATGACTGCCAGTCTCTCTCCCAACTGCCTGAATCCCCAGGCCTATGTCATATTTCTATTTTATTCTCAGTGTTCCTGCATCTAAGACCTAAGTCAGAGCCTTGTCCTAAGCCAAGTTCGCAAGGTTAAGTTTCCCTTTGACCTCCATGTTAGCCTCCCCATGGCTATCTTCCACCAGAGGGCAATGCTGCTGCTTCCAAATGGGCTCATAGGGGGTCATTCTCTGCCCACTTGTGACTGGAGGTTGCCAAGACCATATGGAAGTGTGCCCCTCCCCCCACGATGTGGCAGGTGTCCTGTTCCAGTCCTTATCATGTGTTGGATAAACTGCTAGACCCTGCTGCGAAGTCCTAGTTTACAATAGCCTTCTAATCTTGGAAACCTGATCTTAGAGGGAGTCTGGAAAAGCTGTCGCATTTTAATTTTGCCAAGGTGTAAAGCAAGCCAGCTCACACAGATCCCAAGGGCTTTATTGCCCTCCAAGATAACCACATCATGACCTTTGCTAGTTTGCACTTCGTTCAGTAAGAGATACACCACGGCCAATTATGTTTATGAACTAGCTGAATAAAAAAGTGTCAGTAATTACATAATTAAATATTCATATTTACTAACCATGGTGCTACTAAACTAGCTACATTTTTTAAAAAAAATCTTGACTGTCTTTTCAATTGCTAGTTATTTTTGTCATTTTAACGTTTTGAAATTGTAGCACATACCCCCCATTTCCTCTACAATCTTTTCACTGACTCCATAAAAAATGAGATATATGAAATACCCATAAGATGTGAAAGTTTTCTATTTGTTTACATTGTTTTTGTTATTGTCATCATAAAGAAACTTTCATTGGGTACATTGAAAAGGGAGCAAAAATTAATCTAAATGATTATCTAATATAATTTGAGATTGGGAGCATAATAGGACTAATTCTAAAAATAGAAGTTTCTTTGCAGCTTCTAACATCTTACAGTTTGAGTTTAGGAGAGCAAATCTCTTGATTTCTAGGAGCCACAGTAAACCAAGATGCAATGTCATGAAGTGTGTGTTGCACTACTGGGAGCTAAAAGCATCCCAAGTTCTATACAGTGCTTACAATGAAGCCCCTTGTTGGACACAATTTAGGGTTAATATTTTACATTCTCAGACATTCACTTAGGTACTCATGTGATGCAGCATGGTGCATATTTTGGTCTCAGCTATGCCTGTGCTACTATTAAAAGCAGGGGCTACGCCCTAGCCGATTTGGTTCAGTGGATAGAACATTGGCCTGTGACTAAAGGGTCCCTGGTTCGATTCTGTCCAGGACAAGGACCCCGATTGCAGGTTCAGTTCCCAGCAGGGGGTGTGCAGGAGGCAGCCAATCAATGATTCTCTCTCATCATTGATGTTTCTTTCTCTCCCTTCCTCTCTAAGATTGATAAAAATATTTATTTTTAAAAATCAGTGGCTATGACCCTGGTTCTTGCCCAGTGAATTGCCATTTGTCGTCTGGGTGCTTACCATGTGCCAAGTGGCATTTTCCTGCTGTCACATGCCCCATCCGTCTGTAAGCATTGCTCACTATTTAAGTGATAGTTAGTTCAGCTCTTTCATGAGGTTGGCTTTGGTATCATTTATTAAAGACATACTTGGCTTTAATATTTCTTAAAAAAAACAACTGACACCTGGTCAGACATCACAATTTGAAAAGAAAGATCCAGATGTGACATAATGTGGAGGTAATTGGCTTTAGGCAGAGAGAATAGTAGGTGCTAAGGCTCTGAGGGAAGAACAAACTGGGCCTGTTCTATGAACAAAAAAAAGGCCATAAGGCTTGAGTTAATGCCCGAGTCAGAGAGAGAGAGAGAGAGAGAGAGAGAGAGAGAGGGAGAGAGAGATAGGGTTGGAGGGCTTGTCGGGGACTAGCACACTTTAGGTCTTACAGACTAAGGTAAGGTATATGGGGGTTTCACCTCAGTATAAGGGGAAGTCACTGGAATAATGTTATCTGTCTCGGTGATGACATTTTTTCCAAAACATCAATTCCTGATAACATGGCTTTGTAAACCATTAAGTTGTTTGGTAAGGAAAATATACTCCAAGCCAATATCCAACATTTAATGGTAAAACTGAAGGCCTTGATTGCCATTCTAGTCAGAGTCAAGACAAGGACATTACCACGGTTATGTAATATTATGTTGGAAATTTTAGCTACGTTAGGACTTCATCTCCAGCAACAGCCTCAAAGGGAGTACTCAGCGGATTTGAGGAGCATGAGCCTGATAGGCCTTTCTGTCTGGTACCCGGCTCTGCAGACTGGTCTTCGGGCGCTCCTTGCTTGTCTCTTTTTTCTCAGGTAATTTAGTCCTGCACTGTCTGTTCCGCACTGTCCGTTGTTTGGAAAAGAAGTTGTTTAACATATTTGGTCATTTTTTCGGGTGTTTACATGGGGAAAGTAAGTTTCATTTTAGTCACTCACCATGGCCAGAGTCAGAAATTAACACCAAATTTTTAATGAAGGGTAGTAGTATTCTATTCTCTTGAGCATAGACCCTTCAATGGTTCCCAAGGTGTGGTCCACAACTTATCTACATCATTATCTCCAGCACGACCTATCAAATGCAGAATTCTGAGCTCTAATTCAATCTTGGGGGTCAAAACATCTGCTTTTAAAAGCAACCTAAGTGATTGTTAAGTCTGGACATTTTGAGCACTCTGAGTGTGGACTGTCCTTTACCTTCTGCAAGAGACATTTCCACCATTAACCCATCTTGCCGAGATAAGGCGTGTAGAATGTAGAGCTGGCTTTGATTTATTTACATATAAAATTAAATTTATACAATTTTATGATATATCATCTGTATATTCCATTGTGTGCTCACCACCCAAAGTCTTGTCTCCTTCTGTCACCATATATTTGACTCCCTCTACCTTCTTCATCCTCTTCCCACACCCCTTCCTCTCCGGTAACCACCATATTATTGTCTGTGTCTATGAGTTTGTTTGTTTGTTTTATTTGTTCATTTGTTGCTTTTTGTTTTATATCCCACACATGAGTGAAAGCTTTCAAAATTCATCCATGTTGTCTCAAGTGGCAGCATTTCATTTTTTATGGCCCAGTAGTATTCCATTATATAAATGTACCTTGAATAATGCTGCCATGAACATGCTTATATATATCTTTACGAATAAATGTTTTCAAAGTTTATGGGTAGAGCTGGGCTTTTGAAGAGCTCAGGCAAAGCTGCTCATTTCCATAGGAAACAGTGCTCTGGATGTCATGGCAATGAATTTATTTATTATACACTTTCCATAGCTTCTTCCAGAACTATGGACACTGAGACTGTTTTTAGGTGTAGAGGTTACGTTTTTTCATTCATAAAAGACAGCACATATTCACCAAGATTACCTGCTCACCGTGCCACTGAAGAAAAATGCCCGCAAAGCAGGATGGGAGTGCATCTACTTCAGAGAGGTACACAAAATGATTGTAGAAAGTGCCCTCAGGTGTTTTAGAGATGATAATATGGGAGAAAAACTTAGTGCTGGTGAAAAGAACCACTTAGAAAGAAGACCCCTCTAGTGACAAAGCTTTCTCTTCTGCCCACTGCATTTTCCTTTTCTGTCCTTCTTTACCCCGTTTACCCAGGCACCTAACAGCTCTAAGAATTAGTCAGTTACTGTGTTATTGCCTTGGGGTTCCTGTTATTGAACAGAACATGTCCAGAAATAAGGCATTTCAATAACAAAAAAATAGTGATAGAGTTTCGTAGCAGCAATAACAGGCTTATGAGGGATATTTCATGTGTGAGTGAATGTGTGTGTTTGTGTATGTGCTCCAAAGAAACTTCATTTCGTAAGAGGTAATTCATGAGAATTATATGTATTATTAGGCATATATCCATAACAGAATACTAAATAATCATGTAAAAGAACAAAGTGAAAAGAAAATAAAATTGAAAAAATAAAAAGAATGAAGTGCATCGATGACTATATGTTTATACACAAATAAATAATAGCATATCTGGAGAAGATGGAGAAAATGTCATGCTATATCCTTTTAACACTGGTAATCTCTGGAAGGTAGAGTTTTGGTGGGGAGGATGTTCCTCTCTCCACTTAATTACTTCTGTAATGTTTGAATTTTGTATAATTTGGATAATCAGAAAAATAAATAATGAAACTCAAGGGGACTGCCAGCTTTACCTAGGTGAAGACTGTCTAGTGATCATAAATCAAGAAACATAAAACACATCAGCTTAAGTGTTGAAGCATTTTCTGTCAGTTCAATTAAGAGAGAAGGAGAAGGTGCTTTTTATTTTAAGATTGTGAAGCTGAAGAATCCAAGTTATGTTTTCTGTTTTATAGTCATTGATCATCTTCCAGTGACTTAAGGGAAATTTCACAGAGAAAAGACACTTGTAGAGTGAGGGATGTGGGAAAGAAAGGGAAAGAGATAATAAGATGCAAAGGTGTGTTCCAAGGAATGAGTATACGATTGGACTAGGGTATTGAACAGTTTTGACAAAGGGATCAATACTGGTGACAACAAACACAGCAATCCCTGTTGTTAAACAGTGTGTGAAGCACTTCCCCTCATTTAATCTTCACAGCAACTGTCTGTGGACCCTTGACCTCTTTGAATGTCACATCCTTCTTTGTCAAACGGGTACCTTAGCTGTCTAGTGCACAGGCTTGCTGTGAGAACTAAATGACACAATGAGTATGCAACACTCACCACAGTGTCTGAGACTCAGTAGGACTTGTTAGCTATGGTTATTATCCCCATTTTATAGAGGTGGGAATAAAATCTGAAACATGCCCAAAGTTCAAGAACTAACAAGCAGGAGAGCTGATATCGGAATCGGGGCTTGTCTGTTTCTAAGTCTGGTTCAGTATTCATGTAGAAGGTCTATACTTCCCGAGTATCCCATCAGTTTTGATGCTTGTTTTTAGAGTAGTGATGTACAGGCCTGCTCCAATAAGACCTAGTGTTGTAGTAGATATACATATGGGTGATACATGGCATAATTAGAAACATCAACAAAAACAGATCGCCCATTTTCTAAAGTCAAGACCATGTTTTTTGGGTAGATTTTTAGGTTGGGACACATTTTTTTTAGAATGATACCCATGTATAGAGTGTGCCCATTGGGTTTCAAATGCTGGAAGGAGAGAACAGCATGCTGCCCCTGCAGTGACTCTGGCACCAGAGTGACAGATGGCTCAGTCCAGGCTCCCGACATCCTGGCATAGTCTGTTGCTTTCCTGGAGTAGTAACTTTGCCAGTGAAATGGGAGCTGCTCCAAGGAAAAGCTTATAATGAGATGGGGCAGGGCAGGTGTTATCTTTGCTGCTGCTGATTTGAAAGGATGAGTCAAGAAAAGTCACCTTGACCAAGGAAGTTATTCTTCGGACTGAAGTGGAAACAGAAGAGGCAGAAACAAAGGGAAAAGGGTGCCTGCCTTTGGTCAGAGGTCAGTGATCCTGAAAGCTGGGCTGCCTGGCTTGGAAGCAGATTTTAAACAACCAAATCCATTGTCGTGTGTGCTTTGATGGAAAATGCAGAGCTGAGACTGGCTGTGTAGGGTGGTGCTGGCTGTAGTTCAGCCTGTCCTAAATGAAATTGATTTCCTGCCTTTGCGTGCTAGAGAGAAAGTCCTGGTTAAGTTATTCAAACTGAGGAAAAAAACACGTCCCCTGAAGGAGCAGGGAGTGGAAATGAAGGTGTGTCGAAAGGAGAGCAAGAATGGGGCTTACAAAGCAGATATTTCAGAATCAGGCTCGTATACGTGGCCTGGAGCGAGAATCATGATGGGAAGATAAGCTTTACTTGGTTGGTTGTAACTCAAAAGCGAGGACAGGTTAGTTTAACCTACTCATCTCTCGTGTCTGGCACCACCATCTGCTCTGCGCCACACTTGCTGTGGGACACAGTGGTTGATATATCGCTTGGTACATACCGTACCTGTCTGTCTGTAGTTAACAGGATAGAATTTGAGGCAGAAAGTAAATTCTTAAATTCCAGTCACCCGTATCAGGTGGGCTTCTATTTGTTTGCTTGTTTTTACCAATTCTCTGGACAGAGGAAATCTTGAACTTGTAAAAATCACAGGGGGATGTTTATCCACTTAATCAACAGGAAGAACCTGGTTCTCTCATCTCCAGGTTGCAGCCTGGAGGAGGGCCCTCAGTGGAGCCCAACTCTGTTGCCATCCTGATCTCAGATGTCCAGCCCCCAGAACTGTGGGAAATAAACCCCTGTTGTTTATATGCCACCCAGTCTACAATATTCTGTCATAGCAGCCCCAAACTGACTCTTTGTTGTTGTTAATCCTCACCCGAGGATATTTTCCCATTGATTTTTAGAGAGGGAGGAAGGGATTGGGAAGGGGCAGGTGGAGAAATAGAGTGAGAAACATCGATATGAGAGAGACACATTGATTGGTTGCCTCCTGCACCACCGCACTCCCCCCACCCCCCCCACCAGGGCTGGGGATTGAACTGGCAACCAGGTACATGCCCATGACCAGGAATCTAACCCATTGGTTCAAAGGCTGACACTCTAACCAGTGAGCAACAGCATCCAGGGCAAGATACTCTTACTATGCCAACACATAACGGTGACTGTCTATGCAGGTAGGATAATCAAATTATTTGGGCAAGTTGCCTGCTATTTTTACTTTTCTATATGCTCTAGTCACTTTACAGTAAATATGTATTAGCTATATAAGTAAATAAATGAAAACCTCAAAATAACTTGTACTAACGGGTGCCTATAAAGAACAAAAACAACCATGAGCTTGTCCATGTCTCTGGACCTTAAAGAAAGCTGAGAAGACCTCATTCCCTCCCTCTCCATCCCCCCTCACCTGTCCCCTGCATAGAAACACCCTGTTTCCAGTCAGCTCTCAAAGAGCACACCTACGCAAAACATGAGAGTGGAAAGGATGGTCATGGATCTCACTTTGATTTCATAGGAGAGTTCTGTTCACAAAAGACATGACATGATGAGAATGACCTGACATTCTGTTAATCCATGGCATGTTCCAAGAAGTTTGGAATGTTTCAGAATGTCTTTTTGCTTCTCCTTCGATGTAGCAGACGAAATCTTTGCTAGAGTGCAGGTCCCTGAGCTGGTTGTCCTTGAGGGGAACGAGGACTGTGCCAGAGGCCGGTGGGAACATTTTGCTCAGACATGTTAACACAATTTTACAATTATTTGCTAGATAGCATCTTTGAGTAACATATAATATGTCTCCCAGCCCTGAGTAAGACCTAGGCAGGCTTGCTGGCAGCATGGTCCAAACCACAGAGAGCTTGTGAGGGGTCCCCGTGTGCAAGATCAGTATGTGTCTGTATACTGCATATGCAATACTCTTGACTTCATATAAAAAGAGTACATTCAGAGAGATAGCACTATTGTTTGTCTTTGTTAATTGTGTCATAAACTTTTTCATTTTGTGGTACCTTGAAGCATCAAAAGATATTGATAGAAACAAGATTTCTTATACCATCTAAGAAACCTAATCTGTGGCAAATTAAACTAGTAGTTTCTCTCTGAGACTTTTCTGAATATTACAGATGTATAATTCTTACTTGAAATGAGACAAAAAGCCATTTTCTAGAACCTCTCGGATTCTAGATTTTCTGGCTGCTTTGGTCTACTTTCTCTTAGGAAAATAAGATCGCCATTGATGGAAATGAACAAATAGATTAATCCATTAAAAATCTTTCAGCCTGACTGGCATAGCTCAGTGGATGAGCATTGACCTATGAATCAAGCGGTCATGGTTTAATTACCAGTCAGGGCACAAGCCCAGGTTGCCAGCTCAATCCCCAGTAGAGGGTGTGCAGGAGGCAATCGATTAATCATTCTCTCTCATCATTGAAGTTTCTTTCTCTCTCTCCCTTTCCCTTCCTCTCTGAAATCAATAAAAATATGTATTAAAAACTCTGCCATGAAGCAGAGTGACATTGTTTCTCTATTACAAACAAATAACTAGATACAGCACAAATCACCGTGCTTTTTGCCTCGCTCTCCAGTGGTGTAGAGAAGGCACTATCTCCTTCCACTCTCTTAGGTAGCCGCTTGAATCTTTCCATTCTTATTAAGAACACAGAGAAAGGCTTCACTTTGGAAGATTCTGAGAGAATCAATGTTGAAGAGCTGAGTTTGAAGAGCAAGGATGTCATCCAATGGAAAACTCATTTGATTCTCTAGAAATATGTATTTATTCTCTTTCGACTCTTCTGCTCCAATGGATCATTTGTAGCAAAAGACAAGTTCGTGGGCGTCTAAGAGAACAGAGAACAAGGAAGGGTACAAATCCATGCATTAATGCATTGCTTTCATCTGGCTCTACAAACGACTTACCATTCCACTCGATTTTTCCTCTGGGAAATTGGAAAAATGCTTCCACTGGCCTCTGGCACAGTGCTGGGTCCCTTCAAGGAGAAGCATCTCAGGGACACACCTGCACTCTAGCAAAACTATGTTCACCGGAACAAAGGGGAGGCGGAAAGACTTTCTGGAACATTCCAAACTGCTTGGAGCACGCCATGTGTTAACAGACCCTCTTGTGTGTTAGATCATTCTAATCAGAATGCCTGCCAATGCCTTTTGTGAACAGGAACCTTGGTAACTTTAGCAAGGAGAAGTAATGACATCAACAGCTTTTACTAGACCTCAAAAATATATCATTGTTAGCAGCATGACAATTTTTTATATCAGTAACAAAATGGATTTTTTTTTTTGTAAATAAATACAGGAAACTGCTTTTACATTTATGGACAAAACAAGAATTAAAGCAAGTAGAGATATGCCAAACATTTTTTTGGAAGATGGATTTTTAGTTGTATGGACAAAGGTCATGCAAATAAAACAAAATTAACATAATATTAAGCAATGCAAATTTCTAGTGGAAGGAGTTTTCAAGAAGAGTCAGAGATTTTTACCCTACTTACAAGCTAACAAGTTTGCCTGACACAGTTTCATGGACGCTGCCAGAAGACCTGAGATTCCTGGGTCAGAAATGAAGGCCTATTTATTACTTACAGCTAAAGCAGTAGTCAGAGTATCTGCATTTCTGTGCTGATTCCTTGAAGCCCTGTTCCTATAGGGTGATGCAAAGAGAGCCAGGGTTCAGAGCTAATCTGTTTTACTTCCCGCTGATCTACACTACGCTAATTGGATGAGAGAGACCTAAGGAACTAATCATGTTCACACTCTTGGAATCTGAAGCAGTTAGCTGTCTGGGGGTTAGTAATCTGCCATGGGTGTACATTCAGTACCTCCACATTGGCCAATAGGATCATATGGGTTTCAAGTGTACATTTCTATGATACATGATCTGATTGTGTGCCCACCACCCAATATCAAACCATCTTCCATCACCATATGTTTGATCCTCTTTACTCCCCCATTTCCCACATCCTCTGGTAACCACTATACTGTTGTTTGTGTCTATGAGTTTCAGTTTTTTTGGTTTTTTAATCTATTTTATTGATTTTTTTTAATTTTTTTTTTTATAGAGAGGAAGAGAGAGGGATAGAGAGTTAGAAACATCGATGAGAGAGAAACATTGATCAGCTGCCACCTGCACACCCCTTACTGGGGATGTGCCCGAAACCAAGGTACATGCCCTTGGCTGGAATCAAACCTGGGACCCTTGAGTCTTCAGGCTGACGCTCTATCCACTGAGCCAAACCGGTTAGGGCTATGAGTTTCAGTTTTATATCCCACATATGAATGAAATCATATGGTTCTCAGCTTTTTATGATTGACTTACTTCACTTAGCATAATATTCTCAAGATCAATCCATGTTGTAACAAATGGCAATTTTTGTCTTTTGTTGTAACGGAGTAGTATTCCATTGTATATATGTGCCACATCTTTATATCTTGGCCATGTTGAATAATGCTGCAATAAACATGGGTACATATATTTTTGCAAATAGATCTTTTAAAGTTTTCTGGGTCATATGGTAACTCTACTCTTAGTTTTTTTTTAGGAATAGCCAGACTATTTCCATAGTGGCTGTACCAGTGTGCATTCCCACCAGCAGTGAATGCAACCTCTCCATCATTATTATTTCTCTCCAACCTCTCCATCATTATTATTACTTGTCTTTTTTATAATAGTCATTTAACAGGTGTGAGGTGGTAACTCACTGTTAGTGGTTTTTTTAAATCCTCACCTGAAGATATTTTTTTCCATTGATTTTCAGAGTGGAAGGGAGGGAGGAGCGGGGGGAGAGAGAAATAGATATATAGAGAGAAACATCAATGTAAGAGAGACACATCAATTATTTGGCTTCTGCACTTGCCCCTATCAGGGCCAGGATCGAACCCATAACACTCTGATCCAAGGGCCGATGCTGTAACCACTGAGCAACCGGCCAGGGCTCATTGTAGTTTGATTTGCATTTCCCTAATAGCTGGTGAAGTTGAACATCTTTTCATATATCTGTTGGTTATTTCTATGTCTTCTTGGGAGAAGTTTCTATTCAGGTCATCTGCCCACTTTTAGATTATTTGTTTGGTGTTGAGTTTTATGGGTTCTTTATATATTTTGGGTATTAATCCCTTGTCAGCGCTGTTGTTTACAAATATCATCTCCCAGTCAATTGGTTGCCTTTTTGTTTTGCTGTCAGTAACAAGGTTTGAAAAATGCAACAATTAAGTCAGTCAACTGGCTGTTGGAGAAGTCAACTAACCAGTGTTGGTTTCCTGGAATGAAGTGATTTGAATCATGGTTTGCTCAGTTACAACCTCCCCAGGATGGAAGCCCATAGCGGGAATTAAATGGTGATCCCAGACCTTTACTCTCTTGGCGGCTTCATTGCCTATGGCAGCTACTATCCCTTTGAGAATGCCCCTGATTTCTTTGATGAGAGAGATTTAGTGTCAGTGGGTGAGGCTGAATGAAATTTTTGGAAAATATTTATTATCTCGCTTTGTTAAAATCTGAAATGATAGATCCAAAATTTTATTTGTTCAAATATGTTATACTCTCTAAACCTAAGAAATACGTTAGTTTGTAGTAAATTCCAGAAGTAACATTTAAAGTCAGGGAATTAAATGAAATGCTTAGTGACATTTACATCCATGCTGGGAAGCTGGAAGAATGACAATAGAAAAGGCTGGGTACAGATTTCCTGGAAGGTACCTGGAGCATCACAGTGAGCACTCTTCAGGATTGGAAAGTGGTCATAGACTATAATGTACAGAATTTATAACATGGGCCTGGCGGATGCTCTCTTTTTTTCTCTGCCTTTACATCGGTATATCTTTCTTCCAAAAGGCGCTGCTTGCTCACTCTAAGTTTTCAAACTTGAGGAAATTCAGGTTAAAGTGGCCCATCTAGTCCAGCATTATGCATTCACACAGCTGACCAGTGAAGGGACCATTTCTGCTCCCATGAACACACTTTTCTCAAGAGTTCTTTGGGCTGGGGACATGGATGAAAATGACTCCCCCCCCCTCCTCCCCAAAAAAAGCTTTTGTACATTTTGTGGTTTAGAGGTGGGACCTACATGCCAAGTACAAGCCCTTGACTGAAAGAGGTGAGATTCCTCATTGAATCCTAAGCAGTCTCGCAAGGGGATTTACCCAGGTGTTTGGGGGATTGTGCTGATTCACTATAAAGAGGCAGAGAGTCTGGGAGCCATCCTTGTTTCAACATCTGCCTTCCTGTGTGGTCCAAGTGTACTCGTCTGTTCATTTTTCCATCTTCACTTTTGCTTCCTGGAATGTGAGTTCTGATACTTGCTTGGTTAACTCCCTGTTTACTGATCAGGTGATCAGGACAGTGTTCTAGAAATGTGTTACATGCTTCAAATTTACCTGTGGTTCTGATTCTAAATATTATCTAATATAATAAAAGAGAAACATGCAAATTGACCGTTACCACCAGCCAATCAGAACGGCTGTATGCAAATTAACCCAGCCAAGATGGAGGCCAACAGCCACAGAGCTAGAGCAAACCAAAGGCTTCTGTTGCGACTGCCTGCCTAGGCTGGCTGAGCCTCTGCTCACAGCCACACCCACCAGCCAATCAGAGCGGCTGTATGCAAATTAACCCAGCCAAGATGGAGGCTGGCAGGGCGGCTCTGCACTGGGAGCCTCCACGGCCGGCCGGCATAGCTGTGCCAGGTGTGTCAGCTCAGTGGGAGGGGGGGTCTGGCCTGGGGCCTCCCCGGGGCATGCAGGAGCATGGGGCCTCTGCAGGGTGTGCAGGAGCAGCCGTCCTGGGTCTGCTGCCTGGCTTTGCCCCCCGGAGGCCTCTGCAGGACATCCAGGAATGCCTGCCCTGGGTCCGCTGCCTGGCTCTGCCCTGGGGGCCCCCGCAGGGTGTCCAGGAACACCCGTCCAGGGTCCGCTACCTTCATCCGCCCCCCAGGGGCCTCCACAGGGCGTGCGGGAGCGTCTGCTGCACAGTGCGGAGAATCCGAAGCCAGTTCACTGCCCAGCTCCACCCCAGGTGTGTTTGCTCAGCAGCAGGGTCCCACCGAGGGATCCTGCACCAGCGTCCGCCCTTGGCTTGCCACCCAACTCTGCGTCAGGTGTGTCCCCTTAGAGGTGTGGGCTCATCAGGCATGTGCAATCGTGGGCCTCCGGTGGGAAACGTCCAGGCCTGCACTCACCAGCCTTCCCACCCCCCAGTGCACGAACCCTGAAGGGGCTGTGGGCAGCCTGAAAATGGCTCTCAGCCCCTCACCCAGGCTGGCCAGGCATGCCAGCAGGTGGACATCCTCCCCGAGGTGTCCCAGACGGCAAGAGGGCACAGGCTGGGCTGAGGGACCCCCACTCCCCGAGTGCACAAATTTTTGTGCGCTGGGCCCCTAGTCAATAATAATTAGAAATTAAGTAAATCTGCTTTAAACACTACAGTTCGTTAATACAATTTAATACACTTATTAGCATTCCTATACATTTTTTAAACACATAATAATTGGTAGTGTTCTTTCAAGTCTATAGCATATGTTAACATATAGACTTAGAAATATCTAGCCTCTTCCATGGCAACCAGGCTCCCACATTCTATTTTCCAGCTGTGATGATCTCCTTTAAGCTCCTCAAACAGGTTTTATTTCATCCATCTTAGAGGTTTCCTTTCTCTCAAAAACCTTTCCTGATCATCTACACATCTTTCAGATCTGATTTTTCACATGGCCCATACTGTCCCCATTATAGATTTTTATCACTGTGTGTTATGATAGTTTATTTTCTTCCTCCCTTATGCTTCATAAGCTCCCTGAGGACACTGCCTATTTTCATTTTATTCTTTGCATTATGCCTCCTATCACAGCTAATGCTGATCATTGTTAAGTATCATTACATATTGGGAGATAGGGTGAATGTTTGAGAAGACCTGTGTTTGAGCCCAGGTCTCCCTACTTGTTGACTCTGTCAGTGAGTTTCCTCATCAATAACAGTGTTGAAAATATACCTTACTCTAAGGACCACATGAGATCACACTTGTAATCTCTAAAGATGTTATTACTCAGTCCTGTTGTGTTTGCATTCATTTGCAATGTTAATTTGTACTGCATTTTAGCACTTGTTTGAAATTATTTCATGTGTAAATGTTTTCTCCCCTAAGGAAACTATAATAAATAGATGATTTCATTTATTATTTTTATATAAAACTAGGGTCCCGGTGCACAAAAATTTGTGCACTCGGGAGGTCCCTCTGCCTGATCTGTGCCCTCTGGCAGTCTGGGACCCCTCTGGGGATGTACACCTGCTGGTGTGCCTGGTCAGCTGGGTGAGGGGCTGATGGCTGTTTGCAGGCTGGCCAAGTCCCTCCATGTGGACCCTCACCCCATTGGGGTGTGGCCAGCCTGGGTGACAGGCTGAGGGCCGTTTTCAGGCTGCCCACAGCCCCTTCAGGTTTTGGGTCCCTACTAGGGTACCTGGCCAGCCTGGGTGAGGGGCTGAGGGCTGTTTGCAGGCTGGCCAAGCCCCCCAGTGGGAACCCTCACTCCATTGGGGTGTGGCCAGCGTGGGTGACGGGCTGAGGGGTGTTTTCAGGCTTTAAGGCTGCTCACAGCTCCCATTGACCAAATGTCCCT
This sequence comes from Murina feae, assembly GCA_004026665.1. Lineage (NCBI taxonomy): Eukaryota > Metazoa > Chordata > Mammalia > Chiroptera > Vespertilionidae > Murina > Murina feae. The sequence continues at coordinate 5,233 of PVJC01031109.1, read as the reverse complement.
GCAAGGCTGGCTGGAAGCAGGTTTCTGGGGTTTGTTTATCTTCTATAATTGATGCACTGTTCCTTTAAGCCGTTTCCTAGGCAGGTAACTATAGTAGTGGGCCCAGCCTGCTGTTTGTTTCAGCTCCTGAGTCTTATATGATTGAGACTTTGTTGCAAATATGTTTTGCCTAGAGCCAGGATAAGCTGAGCCGGCCCACCAGGGGCCACAAACAGTTTCAGTTTCACTCCTGCTGTAATGGAAGCTGCCATTTACTCAGGTCCGTGAGTGTCAGCCTCCATGTTGGCTGGGCTAATTTGCATACAGTCGCTCTGATTGGCTGGTGTGCGTGGCTTACCCATCCCAAAGAGATGGTTAATTTCAGTATTATACCTTTATTAGCTTAGATGTCACCATCCAAAATTAATAGGCATGTCATAAAACAGGATCAGGTGAATGGAAGCTAAGAGATAAAGGATGCTCCAGGTATTTGAATTGCCAGAGAGTCTCTAGTCCTTAAAATAATGGTCATGGATACATCCATAAAGGTGGGGGAAATCTTGAAGCTATAGGTAGAAAGTTGGAAAATATGAAAAAAATCAAATAAAATTTTTAGAACTTGAAATGATAACTGAATTTTAAAATGTAGGGATTTAATCACTGATTAAACACAGCAGAAGGACTGATTAGTGAAAAAGAGGATAATTTTTAGAAAATATTCATATTGAAGCATCCTGGAAAAATTAAAGACAAATGGGATGTGGTAAAAAGATCTAACATATCAGAGTTCCATAAAAGAAGAATGAGAAATGACCAAATTTAGAGATTATGGTTAAGAATATTTTAATCCTGATTACAAATATCAAGACAGATTGAAGTTCACAAATCCCATATGGAAGAAAAATCAAGAAAAGCATACATAGGCACATCAGAATACAGCTGCTTTAAGAAAAAAGAAATTCTTAATAGTATCTAATCCCAAGAAAACAAAGATACATTATCAAAGGAATATAAGAAGACTTAAAGAAGTCTCTCAGCAGAAATTGTTAAAGCTTGACAACAGCAGATATAATTTAAAAGTCCTAAAAAATAATTGCTGACCTATAAGTACATTTTTAAAAAATGATGGTGAAATAAACCACAACAAATAACCTTGAGGGAATGTGTCATCAACACACACATACTAAAAGAAATATCAAAGAAAGTCCTTCATCAGAAGGAAAATGATCCCAGCTGGAATCATGGCAATGCAGGAAGGGATGAAAAATAATGGAACAAGTAACTACATGAGTAAGCCTATATGAATATTGAAATTTTAAAACAGTTAAAACGGCTTTAGGTGCTTTCAAATAAATGTAGAATTTATATATCTACATCATTTTGGGAGTGAGGAAAATGGAGTTAAGAAAAGTGAAAAGTACAAATTTAAGATAGACTCTCATAAGCAAAAGTTGCCTTTTGTGATAATTGAGGTAAACACGAACAATGTAAACATGTATCATTACAAAGTGAATAACAAACGAAGAAGTCAATACTTTATTAATTTAAAAGGTGTCAGAAATTAAAACAGAGTTTCAGAGAAGCATGTGTGTAATGGCCCCAAGCAACTCAAATGCCCACCAATGGGATAGATGAGTAAATTTGCATGTATTTCCAACGAAAACTTCTGTGATACCATGGTTAAATCTCACCAACTATTGAGTGAAAAACGTCAGACAAATAAGAGTACTTATATGAGCCCCTCAAATGACTCCACTTATTTCAAGTTCAAAACCAGTGGAAACTAATCGATGGTCATAGATGTTAGAGGAGCATTACCTTCGAGGTGGTAGTTACTGGATGGTGACACAAAGGAAATTCCTGGGATGCAGGCAGTATTTCATAACTTGATCTGTGTGGTAGTTGGCTGGGTGTGTTTCCTTCAGTAAAAATTCTTGGAGGTGTATACTTAAGATTTTTGTATTTTTTGGATGTATGTTGTACTTATAAAAAAATGTAGGCTATCTTTTCTCTCGTGTGTTAGTCATGCCTGCAGGGATAGGCTTACTAATCTCTACTTGTAATGGAAAATGGTTTAGCATTTCTATTAATAAATAAATGGGCTTGGTTAACGTATGGTTGTAGGACTTGTGTCATTTTAAGATATGACTAAATCCAGTTCATTAGAATATTCATCAAAGAAATAAGCAGAAATATTTAATGCAGTGCACATATTTCCTCCAATAATAAAAGAAGCAATTTATGGGTTTGGTTTTTTTTTAGCACATGAATTGTTCACTTGTTTCCCATATGTCTGTCAAATTTATTTGATTACTTCAAACTTATGCAGGGTTGCTTCAAGTTTATTTATTTTATAATGCCTACAGGAAAATGCAATAATCACAACTCAACTCTAAAATGATGGTTTTTGGCATCTGTGGTTTAGTGGCTGGCCATCATTTTGCCTCCGTGTCATGGCATGCACTAGTCCCCGAATCTGAGCTCTATGCACAGTGACCCAGAGGTCCAGATGTCTTCACTCTTGCAATAAGCTGCTTCCGGCTGAGCACCTGCTACTGTCATTTTGTTCAGGGAAGTTGGCCACCCGATAATTAATTCTGTAATTAGTAATGTGAATACTGCTTTCTATAGAAAGTGATAGGAAGAAGTGAAAAGGGAGGGAGCAAAGTTTTGGTTGTCTTTAGGAGGAAAGAAACTCCCAAAACGCATTTTTCCTTAGAGCATAAATCATCTTCCATTCACAATCTGCTTAGTTACCGCCCTCCCTTTATTCTAGAACTCCCATCTAATTTAGATTTGATGGATTTTGTGGAAGTCTCCTCTAATCAGGATGGTTTCTCTGATTTACAGTTCTGGCTGTTGCAGGCTTTGCTCCAGGATTCCAAGAGGGACAAGACTGCATATAGCAGGAAAACAAGGGCGTGTCTCAATTAAATGAAATCCTTACTCCTTCTACACTCCAGTATAAGAAAAGACTGAGTAGTCAAATATGAACCCTCCAAGATTATACTTTTGCTGCCTTTTTGGCATGGGTCAATTTAGCAGCTACCGCAATGCCCTAATGCATATTTATCTTACAATTCTAAGTTTGGGGTTTCACTAAACTTTTTTTCCTAGATGAGTGTTAAAATAACATGTAACAGAGAATATTACAGAATAGTCATTGAGCCAAAAAATTCAGCATAAATGAAATGCTGTTCACAATTCTTCTCTATCCTTTAGACAGATACACACAGCAGTGGCATAGGGAAATTATTTTCATAGATATAATGCTGTGGTCAAAATCATCTCACCCAACTGGCGTGGCTCAGTGGTTGAGCTTCGACCTATGAACCAGGAGGTCAGAGTTTGATTCCTGGTCAGGGCACATGCCTGGGTTGTGGGCTTAATCCCCAGTGGGGCACGTGCACAAGGTAGCCAATCAGTGATTCATCATTGATGTTTCTTTTTTTCTTTTTAAATATATTCCATTGATTTTTTTTTTTTTTTAGAGAGAGGAAGGGAGAGGGATAGAGAGTTAGAAACATCTATGAGAGAGAAACATTGACCAGCTGCCTCCTGCACACCCCCTACTGGGGATGTGCCAGCAGCCAAGGCACATGCCCTTGACTGGAATTGAACCTGGGACCCTTCACTCCACAGGCCAATGCTCTATTCACTGAGCCAAACTGGCTAGGGCTCATCATTGATGTTTCTTTCTCTCTCTCCCTCTCCCTTCTGCCCTAAGTCAATAAAATATATATTATTTTTTAAAAAATCTCAACATCTCATCACAAGCAACATCTCATTGCGTTTGTTAATGAAACTGAAATTGAGCTGTGGGATAAAGATTTCCGTCTCTGTTGTAAGGCTAAACCTGCTGCACACTCTTCTTCACCAAGAAGACTTATCAATAGAGCTGCCTTAAGCTTCCTTCTGTTCCCTTAGATGTAATTAGACACACAAATGGAGGAGCCTAAAATTGAGCTTTAATGCATCAGAGGCAACTTTTAAAACCAGCTTCTCCTTCTTTTCCTCCGAGGGCTAATTTCAGTGTTATCTATTATGGGATAGAAATTCGGCTCATGAGCACGTTAAATTCACTGGCAAAAAAATAAAGCTGCATTTTTGCATATCTCTTTTGTGACTTTAAATTTCAGACCTTTGTACTTGCTAAGGAAGAGAGGCCACAGAAGAAAAGAAAGGGAAATCTGGTTAATGTTTTTGAAAATCAAGTAATCACAATAAGCTACTAACAACAACACTATGATCATTGGCATTTTATACTCAGATATTAAGTAACTTGCTGGAGGTCCCGCCACAAATAAGGGGTAAAGCCTGGCTGCAAACCCAGGAAGATGAGCCGCAGGCTGCCTACTCAGGACCCCAAACTGCCCTGCTTCTGTGGGAGAAAAAGGAAATGGAAAGAGCCAAGGGTAATTTTAAAAATATAAGGAGAACTCACATTTTTGGAAATAAAAAGAACTTGGAGAAGAAGGAAAAATGGGAAGGGCCATGGAGAACTAATGAATGGGGTTCCCAGGAGGCAGGAAAGGAAAGAGAGAGAAGCTGGTGAGAAGGCACCTCTTCCCCTGGGACAGGAAAAAAGAAAAAAAAATGCGTGAGGACAAAAGTGCTTGGAACGATGAGAAATCATCATGTAAGGGCCTTTGTTTGTTTATTTGTTAATCCTCACCCAAAGATGTGTTTCCCATTGATTTTTAGAAAGAGTGGAAGAGAGAGGGAGAGATATGAGAGAGAAACATCAATATGAGAGACACAGTGATTGGTTGCCTCCTGCACCCTCCCCGAGGAGGGCCAGGGAACCTGCAATCAAGGTATGTGCCCTTGACTGGAGTCGAAGCGGGGACCCTTCAGTCCGTGGGGGAATGCTCTATCCACTGAGCCAAACTAGGTAGGGCATGTAAGAGCCTTTCTTAAAAGGCTTCCACTTCTTGCAATAAGAAGGAAACGTGCACTTGATGAGAGGGAGATAAAGGGTGACAGAACTGGAACAGAAATATGTGGATGGGGGCTGTGTGGGGGGAATAAAGTCCTAGGTGACATGTTTGTGAAAAGCTGCATTTTTGTGGTTATGTATTGCTATTTTTAAATGTCTGAAATCGTAGTAATTTACCTTTTTTTTCTGCAGAAAGCTTTATTATTTCTATTTGGTCCAATGCCTGGGAGAGGGCTTCGGGGTGGGTAAAAGAATGGCCAGTAGTTTGGGGGAGACGCTCAGGCGAAAGGCAGACCCCAGGGGATGCAGAGGGGC
>PVJC01031108.1:0-20796 GCA_004026665.1 Murina feae | reverse complement strand
CCCCAGGGCCTCCGAGGAGTATCCAGGAGCGCCTGTCCCAGGTCCACTGCCTGGCTCCACCCCCTGGGGGCCTCCCCGGGGCATGCAGGAGCACGGGCCTCTGCAGGGTGTGCAGGAGCAGCCGTCCTGGGTCTGCTGCCTGGCTTTGCCCTCCGGGGTCCTCTGCGGGACATCCAGGAACGCCTGTCCTGGGTCCACTGTCTGGCTATGCCCTGGGGGCCTCTGCAGGGTGTCCAGGAGCACCCGTCCAGGGTCCGCTAGCTTCATCCGCCCCCCAGGGGCCTCCACAGGGCGTGCGGGAGTATCTGCTGCACAGTGTGGAGAATCCAAAGCCAGTTCACTGCCCAGATCCACCCCGGGTGTGTTTGCTCAGCAGCAGGGCCCCACCGAGGGATTCTGCACCAGCGTCCGCCCCTGGCTCGCCACCCAACTCTGCGCCAGGTGTGTCCCCTCAGCGGTGTGGGCCCACCAGGCGTGTGCAATTGTGGGCCCTCCGGTGGGAAACGTCCAGGCCTGCACTCACCAGCCTTCCCACCTCTCAGTGCACGAACCCTGAAGGGGCTGTGGGCAGCCTGAAAATGGCTCTCAGCCCCTCACCCAGGCTGGCCAGGCATGCCAGCAGGTGGACATCCCCCCGAGGTGTCCCAGACTGCAAGAGGGCACAGGCTGGGCTGAGGGACCCCCACCCCCTGAGTGCACAAATTTTTGTGCACCAGGCCCCTAGTTTTCTAATAATATAATTTTGTTAGAAATTCTAATAAAGTTCACAGAAAATCTTAATGTTTCACTGGATTATTTTTTCAGTCATTTAGAAAATGTTTAAAGGTAGGCTACTAAAAAATATCTTATTCACTTTCAGAAAATCCTCTATTTCAAAAGCATGTATAATGTATATTTTCTGAGAATATGCATCCAGATCAGGTCTTGGAGTATTCCTGGATGTATAATTTGCAACTATGCAAATAAAAGACTGAATGTGGTAAATATAAAAGCAAATATTAAAGTTTACGTTCAGTTCCATACCCCAAAACTCCACATTTCCCAGGTACTGAAAAGTAAGGCCACCCTGGCCAGTGCTTCCAAGTGGTTAGAGTGAGTACTGGCCCATGCACTGAAGGGTCATGAGTTCCAGTCCTGGTCGAGGGCAGGGTTGCAGGTTTCATCCCAAGCCCCAGTCGGGGTATGTGTGGGAAGCAACCAATCAATGTGTCTCTCTCACTTCAACGTTTCTCTCTTCCTTCCTTCCTTTCACTCTCTCTAAAAATCAATGGAAAAATATTCTCAGGTGAGGATTAACAAACAAACAAAAAGTAAGGTGATTCCAATGGTAAAATATGTGACATTATAATCCCCAGTATTTCACTTGCCAGAAAAATGACATTAATTTTATACTTCAACTAGGGGCCCGGTGCACTCAGGGGGGGTCCCTCAGCCCAGCCTGTGCCCTCTCACAGTCTGGGACCCCTCGGGGGATGTATACCTGCTGGCATGCCTGGCCAGCCTGGGTGAGGGCTGATGGCTGTTTGCAGGCTGGCCAAGCCCCACAGTGGGAACCCTCACCCCATGGGGGTATGGCCAGCCTGGGTCAGGAGCTGAGGGCCATTTTCAAGCTGCCCACAGCTCCCATTGACCCAATGTCCCAGCGAGGCTGGCTAGAATCAGGTTTCTGGGGTTTATTTATCTTCTATAAATGAAACTTTGTTGCCTTGAGTGGAGGCCTAGGCAGACAATGGAAGCCTCCTGTTTGCTCTAGCTCTGTGGCTGCCAGCCACCATCTTGGCTGGGTTAATTTGCATACAGCTGCTCTAATTGGCTGGTGGGCGTGGCATGGCTGGTGGGTGTGACTTAGGTGTAACAGAGTGAGGGTCAATTTGCATATTACTCTTTTATTAGATTAGATTTCCTACAGTGGCAAAAATTGTTGTAGTGAACATCTGTGATTTTGTTCACCAGAACCACTTCCCTATGCTGTCTGGTCCAGAGAATTTTTTTCCTGTGGAAAGCCCATACAATGTGGCTCAAGCAAGCCTAACCCTTCTACCACTACAGAGAGGTTACTCAGTTTGACCAATCAGAATAACCCAAGTGCAGTCAGCCAAACCAAGCCAAAGAAAATCTCCTTTATATTTTGGCTCACTTGTGAAGGAGAAGACAGAGAGTGAGCTTTGAAGACATTCTCTGAACAGGTTGATCCAGGCAAAGCTGAATACAGCCACACACCCCAATTCTCCAGTTATGACAGCCAGAAATTTGCCTATTGTAACTTGTAATCAAAAAGTATTCTAACTAAAACAGACAGAACTAGTTGAAGTACAGTTAAGATTCTTTTCTAAGGACTTTTCTAAGGACCAAAGAGTTACAAATCAAGATTTTGAGTAAGATACCATCTCAAGTATTTATGAGTCTCTAATTAGAAATTATGGAATAAACGTATCACTTGTAAGTTACAGAACTCCCTTAAAAGACACTGGCTATGATAATAACTTAAGAAACATGTTTATTTTTATAGAAATTCCTGACTTGGGGATTGGTATTGAAAAATTGCATATGTTTTTAAAAGAAACTAAATATGAAAAGCATCATGAAGTTTTCAAAATCTCAAGTTTGCATCTCATCTTACTTTAGATTTACATAACATCTATAAAATAAAAACAGTGTTCTCTATCAAAGCAACTCAGGCAAACAATATGGAAAAGAGTAAGATTTCTGAAGGAGCAGGTAATTAGCCTCCAGCGTTTTTTTCTAAATTCCTCACTTTTTAAGTCATGTTTAGTCATCTGAGCTACTAAACCATTGGACATGTCTCAATGTCAATTGAGTTAAATCATCATAAATTAAGCCTTAATTATGTACGGAAACAGTGCTAGTACTCAGCATTAAGAAACTAATTAAAATGCAGTTCCTAAATGCAAGAATCTAGTCCTCAAGCTTGGAATGCAGAAATACAAAGCAGAATTTACAATCAAGTGATAGTAACTGTATCATGAATATGCACAACATAAATAAGAAGATAGTCAGCTCTCTTCAGGGGAAATAGGGAAGGGTAGCTTTGAGCTCATCTTTAGACTGAGTTCACTAATATGAGGGTTTCCTAGCGGAAAGAAAAGTATGTCAAAGGCTTAATGTCACGAAGATAGTTTATTTTTAGTTATAAAGACATTGGTATTGCCACAAAGTGATACACACTGAGAACTAGCTAGAGATAAGATGGGTGAGAAAGTCAGAGTCCACATCGTAAAGAATCCTTATGTTGTGTAGTATTTGGGGACTTTATTCTCAGAGAATGGAGAATGAAACTAACAAAGAAGTTTACAAGTAAACATGAGGCTGTTCTTTTCAGCATTGACTGTTCTATTGGACAATGGACACATCCAGACTTTTTCTCAAGACGACACTGGTTAAAGTTTATAGTTCATCTGTGTAATGATATGCTACAGGAAAATGTTACATTCTTTCTTTAAATTAAGCATAGAAAGATATATATGATAATATATGTTGAAGGAGACGAGCTTCAACACATTATGTATTGAATCCCAGTTCTATTCCCATTACTTCTTTACTGTGTGTGTGTTTCCATTTTCCTCCACTCTAACTTTTAAGATGAGCAGGCACTATTTTCTTAAAAGATAAAAGTATTAAAGCCACTGTCATTTTTATTTCTGCAAAATATTTAGAAGTTGGATTCTGCTGTCCAGTACTTTGATCCAGTGTAGTAGTAGGGAGATAAATATTATACTCATTAAAATATGCTCTACAAAGTATTCAGTGATTCATGAGGGGTACCTAAAATATGCTCATTTGATGTCACCACTAATATATCCAATTACCAAAGCCAGATATATGAGAATTATTCTTGACTCTTTAAAACACTCTCCCTCCCATACACTACTAGTAAGTGTACCCAATGTTCTATCTATAAAATATTTATTGTAGTCATTCATTCTCTTTAAAACCATTACTATAGCTCTATAACTTAAGCATTCACTATCTCATTACTGAAGTAATTCCTAACTAGTCTCCCTTTCAGCAATCTTGTCATTATCAAAAGTATCCCTCGCACAGTTGCTAAATGGATGGCAAAAAACACAACACCGAACACTTCATTCCCATATTTAAAGCCCTTTTAGGTCACACTATCACGGCATAGAGTCTGGATTTGTTGGCATGACAAACAGGATCATTCATGCCTAAGTCTGAACTCTCTAGCTTCATTGTGCTCCAATCTCTACCTGATACTTCATGTGTCAACAGATCATTTCTACTAGTAACTTCCCATCACACGAGGCTTTCTTAGATCCATGCCTTTGCTTAGGAGCCTGACCTCCATTTCTAGAACTTCCTGCCCTCAACCTCATCTAGCCTAGTCATCATGTAAAACTCCATTCCATTAGCACCTCTTTCTAATCATATGCCCACACCATCCTAATTCAAGTTGGAGCTTTGTGCGTTGGCTTGTTTTAATTAAAATATCCTGTCCGCACTCTGTTACTGTAGCAACATATATTATTTGTAACTGTCCTTATGTCCAACATTTGGGCTGGATAAATATACATAATTTTTAAAAATCTGAGAAAATATCTCTTATTAAACCTGATAGCTCCCCCTTTATTATATTATCTCAACAGTAGACGGTCACATTTTGTAAGGATCCTAACTCCTGGTAAAATAGTCTTTAAAATTCAAAAATCAACACAAAGTCCTGTCATAAAGTTGGCCCTAAATAAATAGAAACTGCCATTATTTTTATTATGGTTTCTGCATAGAATAATAATTAAGATCAAACAATTTTAGTCTAAGAGTGTGATATTCTAATACTATCTCCACCACTTAGTTGGTCTGTTAACTTAGTTCAAGTTAGGAACACTGATTTTTCTCACATGAAAAGAAAGAGCTTTGCCCATCTGGTGTGGTTCAGTGGTTGAGCCTCGACCTATGAACCAGGAGATCATGGTTGGATTCCGGGTCAGGGCGCATACCCTGGTTTCAAGCTAGTTCCCAGTAGGAGGCCTACCAGATCAATGATTCTCTCTCATCATTGTTTCTATCTCTCTCCCCCTCCTTTCCTCTCTCTGAAATAAAAAAAAAAAACATAATTTAAAAAAAAAGAAGAGCTTTGTCTTGTCAAGTACTATAATAGCAATTAAATTAAATCATGGATAAGAACTCAAATGAAAATTCTTGAATCGTAATTATTAGAGTAAAAAGGCTTGTAGGAAAATCCCAAAGTGCTTCTAATACATATGAAAAATGTTATACAAGGGCTTTCTTTTATTATCTGCATTAGTAAAATCTATTTTAGGCAAGTATAGTCAGTACCCATGCTTAGAAAAATTGTAGAAAAGCAAACAAGTGAAACACTAAATTCACAGAAGGGGACCAAAAGAATTAATGGAATGAAGTACAAGTATAGAACCCACAATAAGGATTAAAACAATAATGGCTGTTGGATTATTTGAAAAGGAAAGGTTGGTCTGAAACATCATCAGTGACTTCAAGTACATAAAGTTTTTGTTTCTTTTTTTGTTCCAAATGATGGAGGAATATTTTATGCTTTCAGAGAGTTCAAAATGAGTAGCAGTTAACATTAATGAAAGATGGATTTGAGTTTGCCTCAGAAAAATTTCTTGATAATGCTTGATATAACACAGTAATGAATTACTAAAGCAAGTTAAAGAAACTTATCTCAAGCCACAATAAAAAATAAAAAAAACAACAGCCACATTTGTGTTGAATTTTGCTATTAGCTGGCTTTATTTGGGGGGAGATGAAAGTAAATAAAATAGGTTTTGTTTTATAAAGAACTTATTTTATTAAGAAAGATTGGAAAGTCCAACTCTAGCATTTACCAGTTTTGTAACTATATGCAAATTAATGAATTTCTATGAGGTGCAGGCTCTTTAAATACAAAAGTAGAGTAATGATTAGACACATTCTTCTTAAACACACATATTATATGGTGCCTTGCTCACAGCAGGCATTCAAGAAATGATATTAAATCATGTTTTGCACCTTCTAAATTTCTTTAGTTACTATGCAAATATTGTTAGCCCCACTTGGTTATTTAGAATAAAACAAACATAAAGTACACTTAGACTTAACAATAGAAGGGTTCCTATAGAGCTTATTTATAAGACTAGAGGCCTGGTGCACAAAATTCTCGCACTTGGGTAGGGTCCCTCAGCCCAGCCTGTGCTAAGGAGGGGAGGACACTTCGTTTCATAGCCATAAGCTAAAGTTAACTGCATTTTGGCAGCCACATCACACAGTTAGCTTATCTTGAAGTCAATGGAGGGAGCCCCATGTCTTTTCACACTTTGCTCCTGTTAAGCCCCTCACTCCCATCCTATATTTGGGCTAGAATTAATAGTGTAGACCGCTATAATAATCAACATTCTATTTTACATTTTTGTATCTTATCCATTAATCCAGGATTTTTGTACCTTTGTGGCAGGGGGAGTCCTCAGAGCTTTTTATTATCTTCATACTAGGGGCCTGGTGCACAAAAATTTGTGCACCCGGGAGGTCCCTCAGCCCAGCCTGTGCCCTCTCGCAGTCTGGGACCCCTCTGCGGATGTCCACCTGCTGGCGTGCCTGGTCAGTCTGGGTGAGGGGCTGATGGCTATTTGCAGGCTGGCCAAGCTCCCCAGTGTGAACCCTCACCCCACTGGGGTGTGGCCAGCCTGGGTGAGGGGCTGAGGGCCATTTTCAGGCTGCCCACAGCCCCTTCAGGTTTTGGGTCCCTACTGGGGTGCCTGGGCAGCCTGGGTGAGGGGCTGATGGCTGTTTGCAGGCTGGCCAAGCCCCCCGGTGGGGCCCCTCACTCCATTTGGGTGTGGCCAGCCTGGGTGTGAGCCTGAGGGCCGTTTTAAGGCTTTCAGGCTGTCCACAGCTCCCATTGACTCAATGTCCCAGCAAGGCTGGCTGGAAGCAGGTTTCTGGGGTTTATTTATCTTCTATAATTGATACACTGTTCCTTTAAGCCAAGGCCTAGGCAGGTAATGAAGCCTCCTGTCTGCTTCAGCTCTGTGGCTTCTATAATTGCAGCAATGTTGCCTGGAGCCAGGAGAAGCCCAGCCGGCATCAGACAGTTTACTCCTGGTACAACGGAAGCCTCCTGCTTATTCCAGCTCTGTGACTGCCAGCCTCCAACTTGGCTGGGTTAATTTGCATACAGATGCTCTGATTGGCTGGTGGGCATGGCTTAGGTGTCCCATAGAAACCGTCAATTTTAATATTACTCTTTTATTAGATTAGGTGTAATAAGCTTACTTTTCATATGTCCATCTGAGTAAATAGCTAAAATAGCAAATGTAAAGGGAAGAGGAGAGAAATCTAGGGCCTACCCATGGAACTTTCCTTACTGTTTTATAAATCCATCATCAGGAGACAGCAAGATGGTGGCATAAGGTAAATACCGTAAATGCAGCCGTGCACAACTATTTCAGAATAACCACAAAAAGAAAACACGGACACCACTCATGCCCACAGGAAGGCTGGCTGAGTGAAAATTCTACAACTAGAAAGAAACTGAGACTCAGAGGAGTGGCGGAAGCAGAGTACAGAGGTCCGGAGGCGCGCGCATGGGGCTCCGGGAGAGGGCTGGCACCGGAGGATGAGGTTCTTTTTCAAACTGGAGAGCCACAAGCTCCCGGTGACTCTGAACTCCAGTTCCAGGCGAGTTTCTGAGGACCCAAACGCACACCTGGAGAAGGGGGACTGACTGGCACTGGGAGGAAATCCAAAGCGGGTTTCTCTCAGCGTTGCTTGCAGCAATTACCGAGGGACACAGAGACCCAGTGTCTCTTAGAGCAGGGCTGAGAAGCAGCCATAGCTATTTGCTCCGCCCTGCCCTGCAGACTCCCCGAGGCCCCGCCCCTCCCAAGCTGTATCAGATGTTTTTGCATATAAAAGGCTAAGTAGCCTAAGGCAAAGGCTAAATCAATACCTCCTTAAAGATTCAAGAGCCAGCCTCACCCAGTGGCCAGAGTGGGACCATCCTAAATAAAACTCAGATCCACAAGGAACACACTCAGGGAAGACGCAGTGAGCACAAAAGCCCCACTGAAACAACTCTTGCCCCATAAGGGTGTCTCCAGCACAGAAGTTCTCCCACTGTAAACACAGCTGACTCTCATAACCAAGTGGCTTAGAGGTTAATTCCTCTCAGTGATCACCTAACTCAGAAAGGGAAGCAGCCAAAATGCGGAGACAAAGAAATAGATCACAAATGACAGAAATGGAGGAAAGAAAATGACAGGATATAGAGTTCAAAACCACGGTTATTAGGTTTTTCAAGAATTTTCTAGAGACTGCCGATAAATTTAGTGAGACCCTCGACAAATCTAATGAGACCCTCAAGGATATGATAAATGACCAATTAGAAATTAAGCATACACTGACTGAAATAAAGAATAATATACAGAGATCCAACAGCAGACAAGAGGATCACAAGAATCAAGTCAAAGATATGAAATATGAAGAAGCCAAAACCCACCCAGCCGGAAAAGCCAAAATAAAAAAGAAAAGAAAAGAAAAAAAAGAATCAAAAAGTATGAAGATAGTGTAAGGAGTCTCTGGGACAACTTCAAGCATACCAACATCAGAATTATAGGGGTGCCAGAAGAAGAGAAAGAGCAAGATATTGAAAACCTATTTGAAGAAATAATGACAGAAAACTTCCCCCACCTGATGAAAGAAATAGACTTCCAAGTCCAGGAAGTGCAGAGAACCCCAAACAAAAGGAACCGAAGGAAGACCATACCAAGACACATCATAATTAAAATGCCAAGAGCAAAAGACAAGGAGAGAACCTTAAAAGCTGCAAGAGAAAAGCAGTTAGTTACCTACAAGGGGGCACCCATACAACTCTCAGCTGATTTCTCAACAGAAACTTTGCAGGCCAGAAGGGAGTGGCAAGAAATATTCAAAGTGTTGCATAGTAAGAACCTACAGCCAAAATTACTTTACCCAGCAAAGCTATCATTCAGAATTGAAGGTCAGACTAAGAGCTTCACGGACAAGAAAAAGCTAAAAGAGTTCATCACCACCCAACCAGTATTATATGAAATGCTGAAAGGTATCCTTTGAGAAGAGGTAGAAGAAAAAGGAAAGTAAAAATTATGAACAACAAATACATATCTATCAACAAGTGAATCCAAGAATCAAGTGAATAAAAAATCTGGTGAACAGAATAAACTGGTGAACAGAATAGAATCAGAGGCACAGAAAGGGAGTGGACTGACAATTTTGGGGTGTTAAGGGGGTTGGGGGTGCGTGAAAAGAATGGACAATAATCGTACACCTATGGATGAGGACAGTGGAGGGGCAAGGACAGAAGGTGGGGTGGGAACTGGGAAGAGGGGAGCAATGGGGGAAAAAAGAGGAACAACTGTAATAATCTGAACAAAAAAGATTAAAAAAACTGTACTAACATTGTATAATATCACAAAAGTTGTAGGAAATATTAAAAATATGCAAAAACAGAAAAAAAATAAATCCATCATCAATATCCTTTGGGTTCTATCATTCGATAAGTCCACCAAGCTATAATCATGTATATTTTGTATTTTATCTTATCCATAGGAATATTTTCAGGTATCTTATAAAATGCCTTCAAAATTCAAAGCATGTCTATAGTTTTTTTTTACCTTTTATTTCAGTAACCCTGACAAAAATTTCAAATGAGATAGACTAATGCATTTTGCTTTTAGTAAATTAATGCTAGCCTTTTGTTAAATATTCTTCTAACTCTAGAAATCTATCCTAATCTAACGCTAGTCTGCAATGGCATTTAGTTTAATTCAAATTTCTACAACATTTATACTTCAGTGAAGGATTTTATGATAGAAATGTCGCTCATATTTTTCTATTTCTAGATTTAATTTATGTAGTTCATATCTATAAAATAATTTTGCAAGTACTTTCTACATGGCTTGAAATTGGACTGCACACTTAAGAAGCTCTTCAAAAGTGGTTACCTTTTTCAATGTTCAGTAGTTTTCCGAGTACAAGTCTTTTACTTCCTTGGTTAAATTTATTCCTAAGTATCTTAATTTTTGTTGTTGTTGTTGCAATGGTAACTGGATTGTTTTTAGTTTCTCTTTCTGGGAATTCATTATTGGTGTATAAAAGTCAATTTCTGGGTATTAATTTTGTATCCTGCTACATTGCCGAGTCTTTAGGGTTTTCTATGTACAATATCAAGTCATCTGCAAATGATGACAGTTTTACTTCTTCCTTCCAATTTGGATGCCTTTTAAGTTTTCTTCTTGTCTGGTCACTGTGATTAAAAGAATGAGAAAAACATTCTCATTCTTCTAGCCACAAAAAAAGCATCCAATGGAGCAACTGTGGGAGGTTAGCTTTTAGTTATGGAAAAAAAGAAGTGATGTAGAAATTTTGATTAAGGGTTATAAGCATTCAGGAGGCAGAACAGAGAATAGGGTATATAGCATTGACAATTAAAGAACATATAGGAGAAAATAAGGGGGAGATTCAGAAAAGAATCAGGGAAGACCAATAGTGGTGGTTCAGTTACAACTTGGGAATCATTTTAAAAGGTTGGGTGAAAAGCACAAATTAGATTGGATAAAGAAAATCTGTTAAGGGACAGACAAACAAGTGGTGAAATAATTTTTAAACATTCCACATTTCAAATACCCAATAGATATAAAATTGTGGTCAACTTGTCAAATGTTGTTTCATGAGGTTATTATTCTGCGTAAATTGAAAACTACAGGATGGTGAGGTGAACTTGGAGAAGATGAGGACATATCTGATATTATCGATTATTATTTCCTCTGCGTTTTCAGAACTGGGCTGATGTAATTTCACTCATAACTTGACCAGCTACTCCTACTTTAGCTATAGTATTTCTATTCTCTTATCATCTTTAGCTTATTTTTCCCAATTAAGACTTTGTGGGAAAAACTGACTGTGCAATGGAAATGTTTGTAAACCACTAATTCCCTACCAGATAGTCTCCAACTCACTATTCCAGTTAATTTCCTGTGTAGTGCAGCTCAGCTCTCCAGCCCCTATCCCAAATAATATATAGGTTCATGTCTGCATACACAGAAATTCACTAAGATGATTTGTTAATAAAGGACCATTACTTGAAATTTCCACCATTTCACGGGAAAACACCCGAGGGCTCTTTGAAATGAGCCCTAAGTATCCTGAGTTTTATTTTATCACTCCAAAATATCAATTTATAACAACCACAGACACAACTGATATGACAAAGCAAAAAACTGATATGATAAAAGTGTTCCCCAATTATCAAAAACCCATTTTATTGACAAACTCTATAGATTGCTCAGCCCTACTATCAATCTTATGAGAATACATAAGCAAAAATTTAAGATGTTACGCTTCTATTACCTTGTATCAGCGATTTTGAACTGATGTGCTGCAAGAGGCACGGGGGTGTGCCGCACTGACCTCTTTTCCATTAGATTGTCAAATCAAAAATTGACAATAGCCAACACAACAAGAGCCATCCGGTGTGAGAGAGTCAAAATTATACCTACTTTCAATTTTTTTTTGTCAAGTCAAAATTATACCTATTTTTTTGTTCGAGGTTGTCTGGTAGAGAACTGTACTCCAGAATTGTCGTAATTAGTTTACATGTGCCATGAGATTTAAAAAAAAAAAAAAGGTTGAAAATTGTTGCCTTATATAATAAAGACACTTTTGCTAAACTTTGAAGGTAGGGGCTTATGGAACCTAGAGTTAGAAGGAAAAAAAAAAAGCAGAAGGAGAGTAAAGAGTCTTTCCTCCCTGAAGGGGCGAAAAAATCCACTGGCTTAATCTCTAGTTACCAAAGGAACACGATTCTCTCCTCTCTCTGTGGACTTGCCACTTAGATTTACGGGGACACTATTGCCTGGGTCTCTAGACTTACGCCTGATACTGAAGTTGCACAGACAGCCATTTACATTTCTTCAGAAGACTTTTTCACTCGGCAGCTCTTCTAACAACTGCTTTTAAGCAAAGGCGAATTAGGTAACTTTGAAGATCAAAGTGTTGCATTTTGTGCCTCTTCCTTACCAGTGCTAAACTGTGTGTAGCTGACACAGCCTGCAGTTACAACATGACACACCATATGTGTTTAAGGGTGGAGAACAAAATCAACCTGGAGGAACTGACAGTCACCTTCAACATACCAATTTGTAACTATTGTTGACTTTCCCCTTTCCTTCAAGAGCCAGAAGGTGGCACCTGACTACTAATTTTAATATTTGAGTTTATGTCATTAAAATATATTATGCTGCCCTAACCAGTTTGGCTCAGTGGATAGAGCGTCGGCCTGTGGACTGAAGGGTCCCAGGTTCAATTCTGGTCAAGGGCATGTACCTTGGTTGCGGGCACATCCCCAGTAAGGTGTGTGCAGGAGGCAAGCTGATCAGTGTTTCTCTCTCATCGATGTTTCTGACTCTCTGACCCTCTCCCTTCCTATCTGTAAAAAATAAATAAAATATATTTTAAATAAATAAAATATATTATGCTTAGATTGAAGATTTAAACTTTTTATTATTAAGTGTAAGACTAGCTACAGTAAATGAACCCTCTGGAGAATAAAAAATGACCCAAAGCAAGAAATATGGGAAGGCAATAAGGCCATCCATCTTCATATTCACAGAGTAGATCAGGACTGTCTTCCAGTGATTATGAGGTAAATATTTTTATAAAGACTTTTACAGGGATTTGAACTGTTTACATAGCAGTAAGACTGTTAAAATTGGAAGTTAATAAAATATAATTATCTTTTAAGTGACTATGACCTGAGCTTAAATTATAGAGATCTAACTGAATGGGAAGAAATGCAAGGAAATGATCCCTTAACCTAGAAGGCCCATAATCTTTTCTTTTCAGCTGAGAAAGCCTACAATTTTGTTCACTGTGACTTACTGATCACAACATTAGTAAAACTGTGGAAGAATAAATAGAAAAACATAGGTAAAATGTTTTAAAGATGTTCCTTTTTTATAATGTCATTGAACTTCTAAATATTCATTTATTCATTGAAAAAAATACTTTTGTTGCCATTCTGTACAAGCTCTCTGTTATCAGCATGCTGGCTATAAAGAAGAACAGGCCATTATCTTTGTCCTTAAGCTACCCATATGTAGACTAGAAGGCTGTCACAGAGATCATCAAAATGTAATGCAGTTGCCCTAACCGGTTTGGCTCACTGGACAGAGCATCGGCCTGGCGGAATGAAAGGTCCCAGGTTCGATTCCGGTCAAGGGCATGTACCTTGGTTGCGGGCACATCCTCAGTGGGAGGTATGCAGGAGGCAGCTGATCGATGTTTCTCTCTCATCAATGTTTCTAACACTCTCCATCTCTCTCCCTTTCTCTCTGTAAAAAATCAATAAAATATATTTTTTAAAAATGTAATGCAGTGTGGCCCTGCCGGCATTGACTCGGTGGTTGAGCATCAACCTATGAACCAGGAGGTCATGGTTCGATTTCCAGTCAGAGCATATCCCCGGATTGCAGGCTCCATCCCCAGGAGGCAGCCAATCAATGATTAAATTTGAGTTATAAAAGATCGCTCTGGTGGCAGAACAGAGAGTTCATCACAGCAGGAGAAGGCTGGAGGCAGGCAGACGAGTCAGGAATCTATTGCATGACATGAGGACAGTTAAACCAGAGCAGTATTATAAGGACAAAGAGAAGGGAACCTCTCCCAGAACAATGTAGGGCAGAACATTGGCAAGATTTCATAATTTATATAGTACAGTGTATAAGAGAGTTAAGGTCTATAAGCAATTTATGTAGAGCTGCTGGGTGGAAAGCAATACCATCCAATTTGAGGAAATATAAGAGGAAGAAAAGTTATAAAAGGAAACCAACGTGCTCACATTCAGAAATATTGAGATTGAAGTTCTTATAAGGCAGCCAGGTAGGGCTTTCTGGTTGGCAGATGAACATGAGACTAAACTGGAGATTAGAGACACTAATTTGGAAGTCCTTAGTGAAAGGTTAGAGCCCATATGAGAATGGTCAGGTTCTCTCAGACAGAATATGATCAGGAAATTAGGGGATCAAGAAAAATGGCAATGAGGATTGCAGATAATTAAATGTGTAAGCTCCACAAATTGAATGTTTCTCTGCCTAAATTTTTATTTCTAAACATAAATTCTAATGAAGTTATTAAGATTTGACTTGGGGTGATGAACACACAATACAATATACACCTGAAAAAAATAAAAACTAAAAAAAAAACCACTCTTCTTACAAATAAGTCTCCTCTATAAACACTTATACGTTTTTTGTTGTTGTTGGGAAACACTAAAAAGAAGTTTTTAAAGAGTAGCAGTGAAGAACTGGAAAGAGAAGAACTTCCAATGTAACAAAATACAATAACAGGTTTATTACCAGATGATGGAAAATAATAAACCAGTTCCTCCCTGCTTTATTAGTCAGGGGTTTGTTTTCCATAAAAGACCACATTGCAAAATTCTACGCATAAAGACAGGTTGAAGTTTTCCTTTGGAAAATCAGTTATATGTTGCTAGTACTTATTTTTACACAGTTAAATCTCTGTTCCTTTCATTTCACACCTGGTACTACAAAACCCACTCCTCACCACCTGTCTTAGCCTTCTCTTCAATCTGTCCAAAATCTTATAGCCAAAACTATCGTTAAAATATCTTTTTTTAAAATCATAGTGAGGGTTTCTTTTCAATGTAATCATTAAGTCTTAAATCAACATTTTTTCTGAGCCCCCAAAGACATTCTGGTAACATCTTCTTAGTCTACCATGAGAGTAATAACAAATTTATATATTTTTAATTGTAACAAATGATAATTTATTCTGCTATGCATAATTAAAACAAAAGCAAAAATAGTAACATCTTTTATGTGTAGAGTTAGTAAACTTTTT
This sequence comes from Murina feae, assembly GCA_004026665.1. Lineage (NCBI taxonomy): Eukaryota > Metazoa > Chordata > Mammalia > Chiroptera > Vespertilionidae > Murina > Murina feae. The sequence continues at coordinate 5,901 of PVJC01031108.1, read as the reverse complement.
CAAAAGCCTTTCTCCTTATTCATTTTGTTACCTTCTATTTTCAACAGATGTTATTCTTATTTTAAGATGGAAGAAACTGAGACCCAGAGAGTTTAAGGGCCTTATTCGAACTCACGTAAGATGGAAATAAATAACAGAGCAGTTTTCTCAACTATTTTTCCAATGCTTTCTCTATTCTAGTAAAATGATATGCTTACCACTCCCTGCTCTTAATGCCAGGAAGGATAGGGGCCAACATTACTGTTTGTCACTGAGCTAAATAAATATTTAGACATTAAGTTCTCTTAATCTTCTCAACAACCTATCATTTTTTTTTTTTGAAGGACTAGGACACAGAGACTATAAGCGCCAGTAATAGTGGTCACTATAGAAGTAATAAAGTATTATAATTTATTTCATAAGTAATAGAGGAATAATTTGAAACTTTCTTTCTTAACCCAAAGTCTGAGCTCTTTCCATCTAAGTGCACTATCTCACACAGCACAAACCTTCAAGCCCACCTCCATCTGTTACATTTGCACAATAGACTTCTTATTGAGTGGCTATTGTGTCATGTATTTCAGATAGAGTGACAGTGTCAAAGAAAGAAAAATGCGATGAGCCCTGATCTTGAGAGGCTCCCAGTCTGGCAGGAAACAGAGACAAGTAAACCCAGCAGAAAATACAGCTTTTCCTTCGGTAGCAATGGGGGAGGAGTATAAGTCAAAGAAGTTCTTTATGTTAAAAAGAATTTTAAGAAATGTAAATGTCGGTGATTGCCCAGAAACAAAACTCTCAAACCAGTGACTCACAAATCTTTTTCTATACTTTAGGACATCTATAATAATAAAAGTGCAATATGCTAATTAGACCAGACATCCTTCCAGAAGTCCTCCCGGACGACGTTCCAGATGGAGCCGGAGCTGCGAGGGAAGCCAGGATCTTAGGTGCCAGAGGGAAGCTGGTGCCAGCAGCTGGGGCAAGGAAGGCCTACTCTTGCATGAATTTCATGCATTGAACCTCTAGTGTTATTATAAGCATAGGTAACCTATATCTCTCAAAGAAACTAAGGACAAATTTTAAGCCATACAACAAACCATTAGTGGAAATGGGAAACTAATCATGAAATTAAACAAAAGGTAATATCTCACTTGTAGCACACTCAGGAAGCACTGTCCTTCAAGGGGTGAAATATACTGGGCTTGGTGCAAATTTTGAATGCACACCTGATAAAGTAATTTGCATGTATGCCTGTTCAGTAAATGCTCATTAGTTATGGCAGTGAGAGGGAGGTGTTGTGCTCTTGGAAATGAATACTGAAATCTTCAGGAAGCAGAATCCTGCTTTGACTAAGACATTTACTAGCCATCATTTAATCAGTGTAATAAAATTATATAGTTCAAATGTCATTTTCTACAGCTGTTGACCCTCCTGCTACTAAATTATTTCCATCTTTCTAAAGTATACAAATTTTACAGAATCAAATAAAAGTCATCCTATTATTCTCATGGAATTAAGTTATCAATAGATATTTTAGGGATCTAGTCTGAGTCAGGTACTTAAGGGAAGTTTCCTTGACAAATGGACAAAATTTTAGAAAAGACTGGCCTCACTGAATACAGAAACTAGGTTCTGTTCATTCTGCATTACTTTCATACACATTAAATAAGGTCACATTTGTAACAGATTTAGATGGATATTTATTAAGCACGGATTTCAGGAGTCTTATTCCTGGTAAATTCAAAACCTATTAGAAACATATGGTTCATTATTTCAATCCAAATTCATCTTTTCAAGTCTAAATGAATTGGTTTTGAAACATGAATTTAGAAAGGCAAAAAGACTAATCAAAGAGGCTCCCAAGACTTCTCGCCCCTGGAGAAGCATATGGATGTTATTTAAAATCAATTCAGAAAAAAAGACAGGTTGAAATTTCTTATTTACATCAAAGCTTGTCTTTGCAGTATTACACACTGCATGATGATTAGAGGATGTGCGTCAGATGGAGTTCACTTTAGCAATCGACACAAACCGACCCTGGCGTATGTAAGCAAATAAAAAGAGTTTTTAAAAGATATTGGCGAGTAGCGTGTTCGGCTCCCAGATTTGAATAATTAGGAAAACTGAAGAGGAGAAAGAATCAAGTATCAGCAATGTAGCCATAACCAGAGGCAAAATGCAATCACAGATCTTCTTAAAGAGAAGCCCTACTGCTGCCACCACTGACTTCTCAGTCTCGCGTCTCAGCTTCCAGATAACTGGCACTGGACACTGGGTGACACCACTTTCCACTTGCACATCCAGTGAGTTTCTACTGTGCTCTCTGCTTGACATCATTTGCTCTTGATTTAAGATCCAGGGTGAGTGGTCTGATTGGCTGAGCCTAGATCACAATATATGGCACTATATGCTGTCCAGGAAGTTTTCAAGGTAAGTATTAATAACAAGATGATTTTAATGTTTAACACTGTCATAGAATTGCCGTACATTCTTTGCTCTTATTTTCTGGTTTTGCCCAATCCTTCCATTTCTATTTTATTTCAAAAGTGTATAAAGGTCATCCTCTCACAGAATTTAAAGTCACATCTTTCACCCTGGCCAGTGTAGCTCAGTTTGTTAGAACATCATCCATACGTGGAAGAGTAACGAGTTCGATTCCCAGTCAGGGCACACACCCAGGTTACCAATTCAGTCCCCGTCAGGGCATGTACGGGAGGCAATCAATCAATGTTTCTCTCACATCGATGTTCCTCTCTCTCTAGAATCAATAAAAACATATCCTTCAGTGAGGATTTTAAAAATTAAATTCGCCCGAACTGGTTTGGCTCAGTGGATGGAGCGTCAGCCTGTGGACTGAAGGGTCCCAGGTTCGATTCCGGTCAAGGGCATGTACCTTGGTTGCGGGCACATCCCCAGTAGGAGGTGTGCAGGAGGCAGCTGATCAATGTTTCTCTCTCATCGATGTTTCTAACTCTCTATCCCTCTCCCTTCCTCTCTGCAAAAATTCAATAAAATATATTTTTAAAAATTAAATTAAAAAATAAAGCCACATCTCTATCGCTTAGGACTTGACTATATCTGCATTAGATAGGATTGAGTTCCTTTGTATCAAACAGAAATCCTCCAAAACAGAACTGGTTTGAACAATAAAGTTGTCCTACCCCTCACGAAAGGATTTTGGAAATCAACTGCACCAGAATTGGTATGGTGGTTCCATAATTATAAGATCAAGTCTCCCCTCTTCCGTTATATCATCAACAGCACAGAATGGTCCAGAATGGCTGCAAGGCTCCAACAATCCAATCCCATCAGTGTTGCAGGCCAGCAAGTGAAAAAGTGGAAGGCCCAAAATGATGTTTCCCTCTTCCTGTGTCAGGAGCTCTCTGGGAAGTCACACACAAAAAATGTCTGATTACATCTCATTGGCCTTAATTAGCCACCTGTTTGTACCTAGCTGCTAAAGAGTTAGGAAATATATATTTAACTCAGGCAGTGACATGTCCAGGCTAAAAATTGAGAGTCTGATGATAATGAAGATAGGGGTGAGTGGCTACTGGGAAAAGAGGGAGTGTAAACAGTATTGTCTCAGTTCCCTTCTACTGTTCTCTCAGTATCCCATAGCGGTCTTTCTGTCTCACAAGTAGAATTGGCTGAATAAATGAGCATCATCTTCTGGAATGCGCACAATTCTTTAAAAGAAAGCCTCTCTGCTATCTGTTCACGGTTTGCCTCCCCAGGTACTGTCTCCTGCTCTCCAAAAGCAACAACTGTTTCAGGAAATTTTTCTTCCTTCAGTCTCAGCCACATGGTAGTTCCTATGCTCTTGCCCTTAATTTCAGGGCCCACTGCCTGGTTCTAATATTTGAGTCGGTAACTGGTATCTTATTGAGACTAATTTCATTCAATAAAACATTGGAAATTTGTGGGGAGAGGTTTCGGGGAGGGGGGAGAGACGTCAGCCAACTAACAAATAATTTTTATCTATGTACAATATACCAACTATTGTTCTAAGGGCTTAGACTATACTGAAAAATCATCGGAGCAGCTAGCAGTGGTTCTCAACCTTCTGGCCCTTTAAATACAGCTCCTCATGTTGTGACCCAACCATAAAATTATTTTCGTTGCTACTTCATAACTAATTTTGCTACTGTTACGAATCGTAATGTAAATATCTGATATGCAGGATGGTCTTAGGCGACCCCTGTGAAAGGGTCATTGGACCACCAAAGGGGTCGCGACCCACAGGTTGAGAACCGCTGAGCTAAAGGATCCAGACCAAGTTCTCCGCCTTTAAATATGATTCAAAGAACAGCACGAAACAACCGACCTGATGGGGCAGCTGCTTTCTTCCCCTGTTACCCGGAATCTGGGTGAGCAGGAAGTTGCGGGGCCAACAGCTGGCTCCTCTATCACCTATCACCGTCTCCTCCAAGATCCAGGCATCAGGGGGCCCGCTGTTGGCCCCCAAGTGACAGCACCGCAATCGAAGCCCCATGCCCTGCCGCTTGACGCTCGTGGGATAAGGACTGGGCACTGAGACCTGCAGTAACGTGGATGCAGAAAAAGGAGCGAGCAGAGCCTCCGAGGCTGTGCTTACCTGCACAACCAGCTGAAGGGTCGGCGTGGAGACGGACTGCTTTCTGCTTGGCCACGCTGGCGGCTTTGGGGCGGGACTTTACCTTCTGAAAGGGAGTCTAGAGACGGTCTCACACCTCCTGGTCTCAAAGCGAAGGAAAGGACATTGCACGGGAAGGGAAATGAAGCTTTTGCATCCAGGCTCCAGTATCTGTCGCCTGCAGTCCACAAGATAGATGGAACCGGAGCTGTCGTCCTCACAAGCAGCTTTCTCTCTTCCTTGGGAAGGTTAAGCTACAGTCTATGCGCTGCAAAATGATGCATTCACATAGTCCGAGTGTACGACAGCGGTTCCGGAGGATCATAACGGAGCTGAACACCCGCCATCGCCTAGTGAGGGCTTCGCAGCTATAGCTGCCGTAAAGGTCAAACTGTCGTAAAGGTCATAACTGTCGTAAAGACAGTACACGCATTGCTCACGTGTTTGTGGTAATTCTGGTGTGAACAAACCTGTATTAGGTGTGGATAAAAGTAGAGCACATACAATTATGTACAGTACATAGGACTTGATAATAATAATAAGTGACTGTTACTGGTTTATGTGTTTATTATACTATAATCATTTTTATTTTAATTTTCAAAAGTGATATTGTTATTTTAGAGTATACTCTTTCTTTTCGTAAAGAAAAATTTGCTACAATACAGTATGCCGTGATACACTTGCAGCAGCCTCATACATCCTGTGTTTATCACATTCCTTGATTACATCATTTTCCCTTGTGTTTGATTTAATTTGGTGTTGTTTTGTATAGTGACATGTTGTGCATGTTTATAGCCAAAGTACAACAGGTTGTACGATATGGCCTTGATATGTAGTAAGCTATGCCGTCTAGGTTTGTGTAAGACGTTCACACAATGACCTAGTAGCACATTTCTCAGAAAACAGCCCCATCTTTAAATGCATGACTAAATAAGTGGGAGGTGGATCTAATGCTCTGGTGGCCTTTTTAAGTAAGCAATAAAAATAAAAGCCTGGAAATGCCTCCAAGTTACTCAATCAAAACTCTAATGACAGCCAATCACTAACAGCCAAGTAGGCTATAAGCTATAGCCAATCAATAATTTCTTTGCCTTGGTTAGCCTTTTCTCTATGAAAGTCACTCCCTGAGCTCCTATCAGTGAAGTGTCCTTAACAATTTCTGGTTTGGCTAGTTCAAACTAATTTGTGCTTAAATAAACTTTTTAATGTGCCTCAGTTTATAATTTAAACAGGAGCAACCAGATGGCTCTACAATTTGGATAGATTATTGAGTTTAGGTGAGGCCCTAACTTCTCTTAGCCATCTAT
>PVJC01031107.1:0-20779 GCA_004026665.1 Murina feae | reverse complement strand
TTGTAGGATTTTCACTCAGCCAGCCGTCCTGCTGGTGCGAGTGGTGTCCGTGTGTTCTTTTCGCGGTTTTTCTGAAATAGTTGTTCACAGCTGCATATGCGGTGTCTACCCTATGCCGCCATCTTGTTTCTCCTACTTCAGTCTTTTTCAATTTTTTAAAACAATACTTTTAGTTTTCAACATACAAATCTTGCACTTCTTTCATTAAACTCATTCCTAAGTATTTTGTTGTCTATCCTAATGGAATTTGCATAAACTTTTTTTTTCTGGATAAAAATTTTAAAATTCTTTATTGTTGAAAGTATTACATATGTCTCCTTTTCCCCCCATTTACCTCTCCCAGCCCTTTCCCACCCCAGCACATGCTCTCCCCCCCCCCCCCTACTCTCAGTCCATTGGTTATGCTTATATGCATGCATACAAGTCCTTTAGTTGACCTCTTACACCCCCCACCCCCTCCCCCGCCTTCCCTCTGTGGTTTGATGCTTCTCTGTCTCTGGATCTATTTTTGTTCATCACTTTATGTTGCTCATTATATTCCACAAATGAGTGAGATCATGTCATATTTATGTTTTTCTGACTGGCTTATTTCGCTTAGCATAGTGCTCTCCAGGTCCATTCATGCTGTTGCAAATGATAAGGGTTCCTTCTTAGCTATTGTAAATTGTGCTGCTATGAACATAGGGGTGCATATATCCTTTCTGATTAGTGTTTCTGGTTTCTTGGGATATTCCTAGAAGTGAGATTACTGGGTCAAATGGGAATACCATTTTTATTTTTCTGAGGAAACTCCGTACTGTTTTCCATAGTGGCTGCACCAGCTGATTCCCACCAGCAGTGCACGAGGGTTCCTTTTTCTCCGCATCCTCACCAGCACTTGCCGTTTGTTGATTTGTTGACGATAGCCATTCTGACAGGTGTAAGGTAGTAGTACTTCATTGTCGTTCTGATTTGGATAAACATTTTTTAAATGGAGTTGTATTGCTGAAGGTTTGTGTGAAATCTTTTTTTTTTTTGTTGCTTGTTTGTGTGGTATTTTGTTTTGCTTTTGTTTGTTTTTGGTTTTTGTTTTTTTGTTTCTTTGAGAAAAAGGAAGGGGGAGAGAAATGTTATGCCCAAATGTCGTGATCCCCAAAGACCACCAGGGAGCCCAAGTCCAATGCAAAAGCAAAGAGCCTTTATTCGAGCTAGCTTGAGCTCAGTCCCACACACACTCACCTACGAAGCGGTAGGACGGAGAGATAGAGCGAGTTTCAGGAGAACAAAGGTTTTATAGGGGGTCTGGAAGCAGTGGGTGGGATAATGTGTGTGGCCCCTGTTGATTGGTCGAGGGAAGGGCCAGGGTTTGGTTGCACAGGGGGCAGGATGCAGTTAGCCTAATTTGGACTTGAGTCATTTCCTCTGCATCCCTATTGGCCGGTTTGAAAAGGGGGGGGGGGGTTTGAGCAACTGGAAACTTTGGGGAGTCAGTGTGATTTGACTCTATCATTCCCCCCTTGTCATGAGACTCATGGGCCCAATCATGAGCCAGTTTTCTACCTCGCCATCACCTGCTGCTAGAGGTCTATATTGGGGCTCTTGGCAGCATGAGTGGCCGTGAGCAAGGTTACCAGCATCAGGCAGGTTGAGTTCACCGTAGCTTGAGCTTGAGCGGGTTGTGTTGACCTTGGTCGATGCTCCATCTAGTGACGAAGTCTTCCCGGATCACGGATGGGTCTGCTGGTCGAACGTGAGTGTGATGGACCCAGATCGCAATGCCGTCTACCTTGAGAGCGGTGGGGGTCGTCAGCACCACAGTGTAGGGACCCTTCCAGCGCGGCTCGAGAGTCTCCCGTCGATGTCTCTTGACGTAGACCCAGTCTCCTGCCTGTACTGGTGAGGTGTCGGAGTTGGGCCAGTCTCGTAGATGGCACGGAGGCGAGGCCAAATGTCCTCGTGCGCCCTCTGGAGCCCTCCCAAGGAAAGAAACAGTTCTTGATTTTCAAATTCAGCAAGGAATTCAGCTTTAAGGTTAGGAATAAAAGGGGGTGGCCTGCCAAACATGATTTCATAAGGAGTAAAGCCCAGGGTGTAAGGAGAGTTCCTCACCCTGTAAAGGGCATATGGAAGGAGAGCCACCCAGTCCCCGCCAGTCTCCATGGTTAATTTGGTTAGGGTCTTTTTTAGAGTTCTATTCATCCTTTCTACCTGCCCTGAGCTCTGCGGTCTATAAGCACAATGCAATTTCCAATTTGCCCCAATAGCTTTGGCTACTGCCTGTATTACCTGTGAGACAAACGCCGGCCCGTTGTCAGACCCTATCATAACAGGAAAACCATACCTGGTTTGTCTTCTAGCAGCTTCTGAGCTACCGTCTGAGCCGTGTCATGCTTGATTGGGTAGGTCTCTACCCATCCGGAGAAGGTGTCTACAAACACTAAAAGATATTTATAGCCATACTTCCCTGGTTTAATCTCAGTGAAGTCGACATCCCATTGTGCTCCTAGATTGTTTCCTCTGAGCCTGGTTCCTTTTTCACCTGATTTGGCCCTTGCATTTGTAAACTGACAAAGCCTCCTACTTGCAGGCAGACACAATCTGATCTATTTTAGTATCCTGCTGGTGAATTTTGATTCTGGCATGCCGGATTAAGTCCTTTATCTTCGGGGTTCCCAGGTGAGTAGACCGGTGCATATGCTCTAATACCGTGACCCTGAGTTGGTCCGGTAATATAAGCTCCCCTTCCGGCATATGCCACCATCCCTTTATCTCCCGAGCTCTGGGGAGTGTTCTGATACGTTGTAACTCTTCTTGGAAGTATTTGGGCTGGTCTGGTAATACTGGGTCCCCTGGGTCTGGCAACTGTAAGGCCATGGCAGGGATGGAGGTGAGGGCCACTGCCTTTGCAGCACGGTCAGCCTTCTGGTTACCTCTTGTTACTGGGTCATCAGCTCTCTGGTGTCCCTGGCAATGGATTATGGCTAATTTGGCAGGAAGCCATAAGGCCGCAAGCAGGTCAAGAATCTCCTGTTTGTTTTTTATTGTCCGTCCTTCTGCCGTCAGCAGCCCTCTTTCTCGATAGATTTCCCCACAAACATGGGCTGTAGCAAACGCATAACGGCTGTCTGTGTAAACGTTAAGCCTTTTCCCAGCTCCCAGCGTCAGTGCCTTAGTAAGGGGACGAGTTCTGCGCGCTGGGCTGACGTTCCCGAGGGCAGAGCCTCCGCCCACACAGTGTCTGTCTCGGTGACTACCGCTGCCCCCGCGTACCTGCACCCGTCTCGCATGAAGCTGCTTCCACCCGTGAACCAGGTGGCCTCTGCATCAGGGAGGGGCCGGTCGGTCAAGTCCTTCTGGAGTCCATGCACCTGCTCCAGGATTCCTGTGCAGACGTGTAGCGGGGCATCTAGGTCAGGGCCGGGCAGCAAGGTGGCAGGATTCAGGGCCGCACTGGGTTGGAACCGCACTCTTGGAGGGTTGAGGAGGCTTTGGTAAAGACTCATACGTGTGTTACTCATCCACCTATCAGGAGGCTGCTTCAGGACCCCCTCAATGGCATGTGGGGTTGTAATCCAAACTTCCCGTCCCAGGGTTAGTTTGTCAGCGTCTTTGACCAAGAGCGCTGTAGCCACTATAATTCTCAAGCATGGCGGCCAGCCAGCAGCTACAGGATCTAGCTTCTTAGACAAGTAAGCCACAGGGCGGCTCCAGGGGCCTAGAGTTTGAGTCAAAACCCCTTTCGCTATTCCTTTGTGCTCATCTACAAAGAGGTGAAAGGGCTTCGTAATATCTGGCAGACCCAGGGCCAGAGCACCTAGGAGGGCCTTCTTTAATTGTCTAAAGGCAGCTTCCTCTTTCTCAGTCCAGTCAAACGCCCTCCCCTCTTCGGGAGCTTCATATAGGGGCCTGGCGATTTTGGCAAAACCCGGTCCAGAGGCGGCAGTAGCTGGCTGATCCTAGGAATTCCCTTACTTCTCTTTGAGAGGTGGGAGTAGGGATTTTCAAAGCAGTCTCTTTTCTACGGCTGCTGTCCGCCCTCTAGGATGTATCCCAGGTAACTCACCCTTTCTCTGCATAACTGAGCCTTCTTCACGGATGCTCGGTACCCTAAGGCCCCCAGGGTGGCCAGTAGATCTCAGGTCCCTTGCTCACAGTCCTTGGCCGTGTTGACAGCAATCAGGATATCATCCATGTACTGGAGGAGGGTGAGGTTGGGGTGCTCCCTTCTGTACTCGCCCAGGTCCTCGTGCAGCGCTCGTCAAAGATGGTGGGTGAGTTCTTGAATCCTTGAGGCAGTCGTGTCCAGGTTAGTTGTCCACTGTAACCCTCCTCTGGATCGTGCCACTTGAAGGCAAACAGCGGTTGGCTCTGGGGTGCCAGCGGCAGGCTGAAGAAGGCATCTTTTAAATCTAATACAGTATACCAGACTCAGGAGGGCGCCAAAGAGCTCAGGAGAGTATACGGGTTGGGTACAGTGGGGTGTATGTCCATGACTTTCTTATTTACTTACCAGAGGTCCTGTACCGGCCGGTAGTCACTTATGTGAGGTTTCTTAACTGGTAGCAGGGGAGTGTTCCAGGCGGACTGGCAAGGGACTAACACCCCTAGGCTTCTCAGCCTCCGGATGTGTGGCTGAATTCCCCTTTGGGCCTCTTGAGACATGAGGTATTGCTTGACTTTCACTGGGCCTTCTCCTGGTTTTAGTTCTACCAGGACTGGGGCCCTGTGGATGGCCAGCCCCACTCCTCCCGTCTCTGCCCAAGCTGTTGGGAATTCTTGAAGCCATTTGTCCAAGCTGCCCTCTACTGGGGAAGCTTGCTGATGGAGGCGATATTTATCCTCCAACTTCATGGTCAGAACCTGTATGGGACGGCCCTTCCCATCAGTGACCTGAGGCCCCCCTTGTCTGAAGGTTATCTGAGCTCCAATTTTGGTCAGTAGGTCCCGCCCCAATAGTGGGTAGGGGTATTCTGGTATCACCATAAAAGAGTGTGATATCCGGCCCGTTCCTAAGTCCACTGTCCTTCGGGTAGTCCATGAATACTGGCTCATACCAGTTGCCTCTTGCACCCAGGACTTTATGTTCGCTAGTTTTCCTTGTGGTGTGTGGAGGACCGAATGTTGTGCCCCGGTGTCGACAAGGAAATCAACATAAGTCCCCTCCACTCTGAGAGTTATCCTGTGCTTGGGGAGGGGGTCCGAACCCCGACTCCCCTAATCACTCAGTTCATCCATCTCCAAGACCTTAACTCGATCAGTCTCGTCTCCCTTCCCACCAGCTTTCTTCGGACATTCTCGAGCCCAGTGCCCTATTTCCTTGCAAAATCTGCACTGATCCTTCTGTGGCCTCCACCTTCCCTTGGGTGGTCCGCTTACTTCTTCCTTTGTCGTCTGCAAGCTGTCGGAGGAGACGTTCTCGCTCCGTGGGGAAATACGCGGTTGTAGCCAGTAGGACCCTGGCCATGTCCCGAGCCTGCCTGCTGCTGGTGGCTGCCACAACGCGAGCTTGTCTGTCCTCTGGAGACTCTTGGTTGTTGTGTACTTTCTCTGCCACTGCCAGTAGATCCTGTAAACTCTTCTCTCCTAACCTATCTACTTTTTGTAGTTTCTTTTTAATATCCATGGCCGATTGGTTTACAAAGCTTATCATAACAGCTGCCTTGTTTTCAGGAGCTTCTGGATCCATGGGGGTGTAGGTACGGTATGCCTCCAAAATCCATTCTAAAAAGGCAGCTAGAGACTCATCCCTTTCCTGCATGACATTCCCTACTTCGGACAAATTAGTTGACTTTCTAGCAGCCATTTGGAGACCCCCCATTAGAGTCTGGCGGTATACCTGGAGCCTCTCCTTACCTTCTGCCATGTTGAAATCCCATTCAGGCCTAGTTAAAGGAAAATAGAAATCTATCTGGACCGGATTGATGGTTGGGTTTCCATCCACGCCTGGAACCACTTTCCGGGCCTCATTGAGGATTCTTTCCCTCTCTTCAGTTGTGAACAGGACCTGTAAAAGCTGCTGGCAGTCGTCCCACGTGGGCTGTTGGGTGAAAAGGACAGAGTCTAGCTAGTCAATAAGCCCAGCTGGCTTCTCAGAGAGCTTAGGATTCTGAGCCTTCCAGTTGTAAAGGTCACTGGTGGTGAAAGGCCAATAGTGATGGGGCTGATTGCCATCCGCATCTGGGGGTCCCGCGGCTCACAAAGGCAGGGTTTTAATAGTAGAGTCGGGGGCTATGGCTGACAGCTCCCTCTGAGCCCTTTGTCTAGTACGGGGTGGGCTTCCCACCAGAACTGCAACCGCTCCCGGAACACCGCCTCCGGCGGCCCCCAGAACTCCGCCTCCCAGAATTCCTGGAACTCCACCTAGAACTCTGCCTCCTGGAACTCCGCCTAGAACTTTGCCTACCGGCGTGGGAGGCTTGCCCCTCTGTGGGCTCCCAGGGGGCTGATATGGGGGAGGAAAGATTAGTTCTTCTTCAGTCCCTCCCTGTAGGACAGGATAAAGGGGGGCACATGGCTGAGTAGGTCTCTTTTCTTCCTCTTTCTTCTTCCTAGTCTCCTGTAGGGCAAGAACAGGTTCAGGCGGAGGAGGAGGAGGAAGAAAGGGTTCCAGCCACGATGGTGGCGACTCCACGAGGTCCTGCCAGGTCACAATGTAAGGAAGTTGGTCAGGATGGCCTTGTTTGGACTGAGATATGACGTCCCTGACCCAGCAAATGGTGGGGAGATTGAGGGTCCCCCCCCCCCCATGGCCATCCAACCTGGAAAGTCGGCCATTCGCTGGAACAGAAAATTTGCCACCAACCCGATCAAACTTCCACACTGAGATTATTAGCCCTTTCCCCGCACCTCTTTGAAATGATCCATCATAATGCTTAAAGGCATAGTCTGAGTCTGTCCCATGTCATCCATCAAGTGAGTCCATAGATTAAGACAGAAAAACACGAACACAGACAAACAGAGGGCCCACACACAAAAAGAACAGCCTTCCATCCTCATGGAAGCAAAACAGAAAGCGAGAGCAACTTGCTTCATTTCAGACCCTGGAGGGGAAATTCCCATCCCTCCCGGGAAGATCGGAACATCTTCTGAATCTTCCGGCTTGTGGTCCTTTCCGGCGCGTCCACCTAGACCGCTTCGGGCACTACTAGAAATGAGCTCACACAAAAGAGACAAGACGGACACCTACCGTGGCCAATCAGGCTCTTCAGGTTGGGGTCCCTCGGGGTCGTGGGGATCTCAGACAAGCCCCCAAATGTTATGCCCAGATGTCATTATTCCCAAAGACCACTAGGGAGCTCGAGTCCGATGCAAAAGCGAAGAGCCTTTATTCAAGCTAGCTCGAGCTCAGTCCCACGCATACTCACCGATGCAGCGGCAGGGCAGAGAGAGAGAGTGAGTTTCAGGAGAACAAAGGTTTTATAGGGGGTCTGGAAGTAGTGGGTGGGGTAACGTGTGTGGCCCCTGTTGATTGGTTGAGGGAAGGGCCAGGGTTTGGTTGCACAGGGGGCAGGATGCAGTTAGCCTAATTTGGACTTGGGTCATTTTCTCTGCATCCCTACTGGCCGGTTTGAAACTTTGGGGAGTCAGTCTGATTTGACTCTATCAAGAAAGAGAGGTGGGGGGAGAGAGGAAGAGAAACATTGATATGATAGTGAAACATTGATCGGCCTCCTGCACACCCCACACAGGGGATCAAACTCACAACCTGGGCATGTGCTCTGACTGGGAATCAAGCCAGCAACCCTTTAGAGCAGGGGACGGTGCCCAACCAACTGAGCCACATTGGTCAACAGTTTTAAAAGAAAAAACAGTTTTTTCCTAGTGGTGACCATTAAACTTCCCTACAGAATCTCCCATTAGCTTTTCGTCACTTTGCTCTCACTTTCCTTTCCTTTCACCCATTTCGTGGCCTGAATATGCTCACTTAGACATGTGTGAACATACTGAGACATGTGTGAACACGCTCACTTAGACGTGGGTGGACATACTCACTTAGACATGGGTGGACACACTCACTTAGATGCGTGTGAAGATGCTTAGACATGTGTGAACATGCTCACTTAGACACGGGTGGACATGCTCACTTAGACCCGGGTGGACATGCTCACTTAGACACGGGTGGACATGCTCACTTAGACATGGGTGGACATGCTCGCTTAGACATGGGTGGACATGCTCATCTGGACACGGGTGGACATGCTCGCTTAGATGCACATGGACACGCTCATCTGGACACGTGTGAATAGCCCTACCAACCTGTCTAAGGGGAATTAAAGAAAAGGGAAGTGGATGCAGAAGCAAGTGGACTGACTGTTTCTTTCTCTAACAGCCAGCACTGGAGGCCTTTCCCCTTAGTACTTGCACACAAACCACACCCCTTCTGATTCTCAAGCTTCTTCCTTGGAAAGAAACAAAACATAAGAGAACAATTGCCTGAGTGGAGAGATGCTCACAGAGGGGGGGCTGTCAGGGCTCCACATTGTGGGTCTCCTGGCGGCTGCTCTGGTGGCTGCTCACCAAGGCCACAGCTCCCAGGCACCGGAGAGAAGCCCTGCGAGGGGCCCGTCCTGGCTTAGCCTCCCAGATCGGTGCCTCAGACCGTGCCCCGACAGAGCTCGCTCCATGCCGTCCTGGCTTCTGGATTCCAGTGGATTTCTTTGGCTCAAAGGGTCAGGGAGGAGGAGCAGTGACCCCAGACAGTGCGGAGTCAGCCTGACGAGGCTTCCTGCCTGAGTGCATTTCTTTCCAGATGAGGTCTGCAGAGCATTGCCTGATGTGGAAAAAGGGGGATTACCTCGACAGGAGCCAGCGCAGAGCGGCCCACAGGGGGCCCGCCGCTTCTGGAGACGCCGCCTGAGCCTGGTTCCCACTTGCTTGTCCGATCACGCTCAGGCGTAGAAGACGGTGCGAAAGCTGATTAAGTCATCAGGTCCAGTCTCCTCGTCTTCATAGTTCCCTGTTGACAAGCAGTGCTTCAGCCAAACCGAGTGTGCGCCACCTCTCCTTCCTTAGCCCACCGCCCTGCTGGTCACAGAACCACCAAGTGGCCTCCCAAGAAGAAAGGAGAGAAACAGTTAGACGCCCACACCCTGGGCCGGCCGTTCCCCATGGGAGGGCTGCCTGCCTGGAAAGCATGTGGGTTTATTAGGCCTTTATAATGGTGTCCAGGTGTGTGGTGCTGTAAACGCAGCCCCTTCTTGCTTACATTCTAAACCCAAAAGTCACAGCCATCTAAAGTGTGCGGTTTGGAAATGACATCTAGGTGTACCCCCATGCCTGGCTGAGGGTGTCACTCTCCCGCTCAGAATTCCTACAGCAGCTGATGCAGCTCCAGGAAGCGGCCCGCAGGCTTGTGGGCGCGGGAAACACCGAGCCCTGAGACCGAATCGTCAAGTCTTTCCGCGTTGTCTAGGATGAGGTTAAGCAAGGTCCTCCCCTCAGCGTGGTGGAGGCGAGATCCCGTGCACAGGACCCAAAACTCCCCTTTGCAAGCGTCTTTGTAGTTGTCGTTACCGTGAGGCTGGCTTTACCTCTGACAGCTGTGGAGTAACATTCCCGTTGCTAAGGCGAAGCTGTTTCCTGAGTGCACTGGCTCCCTGGGCACCCAGCGCCATGGATTCCAGGACCCTCACAAAGGAATTCCTAGGCTAAAGCACAGCCACGAGCACCCATGCTTCATCCAAAGGATAAACCTCAAATGTGGCCGCAGGCCTCCTGACACTGCTCGCGCGTTCCTGGGAGGCAATGGAGGGCAGTCCTGGGATAAAGGGAAGTTCTGAGGGTCCTGGACGTGGGAGGAGGAGGGAGGGAAGGAGCTGAACTCTGGAACCTAGTGTTTCGTTTTTCCTTTAAATGTCCTGTTTTGGTTGGAGCCATCATTACCTACAGGGCAGAGGCTGCTGGCTGTCCTCCCTCCTGAGCTGGCACCGCTTTCCACTCCCCTTCTTGCTGGGAGCAGTGGCGAGACCGAGTGGTCCCCGTGGAAGCGGAAGGATGGGCACCTCCAGGCCTGGCTGTGAGGCCCCCATGCCCTCTTCTTCCTGCCCTTCCCCTCGTCCTCGCTGGAAGCGAGAGAGAGACAGGTAGGACAATCGCCAGCCCAGGACATGAAGCACCTCCTGGATGCCGGGCCCCACTGCCTCCTCCTCCCCGCTGCCGCGGCCCTTGGTGCTTCGACACCGGGTCCTCCTCACTCCATCAACAGCCGGGCACCACCCACCACATGTGAGGGAGCTGCCTCCGTGGAGGGTGAAGTTCCCTCTGAGGTCACCTCACTTCCCTCCACCGCCACCCCAGTCTAGTTCCCTTGGCCCCTCCCAGGCCCTGAGAACCAGAGGAAGGCGCCTGCTTCATGCCGGCCTGGCTAAAGCCTGGATGTCCTGGGGGGGGGGGTCTCCTGTCAGTCCCCCGCCCCGTCCAGTCCCCTGCTAAGCGGGCAGAGCCTGGGGAGCAGGTGGGTCTTCACCTCTGCCTCCAGCTGTGCAGTCAAGCTGGGCAGGGGCAGGGAGGAAGGCAGAGGAGGACTGGCCTTGATCCCTCTGCCCCTCTGTTCTCATGGCCATGCAGCCCTGTCCTCTGAGCACCCCTCCCCCACCCACAGGCCGCCCACCTGGAGTAGGGCCCCCACTGCTGGGGCATGAGGAGGAGGCAGGCCCACACCCTCCACCTCCCCCCACCCCACCAGCTGAGAGCCACACCTTCGTTGGCTCAGTAGCAGCAGGAAGGGTTCTGAGGACATGGCTCCTGGCGGCTCCCCACACTCTGTGGCTCACTGGCCGGCACACAGTGCCGAACATGGCTCGTCCTCGCTGAGAAGGAAACGCAGGAGGACGTCAGTGCTGGTTTCCTAAACGGTCATGTTAGCAGCAACCGTCACTCAGGCGCGGGCGAGAGTCCGTGGGGTGGTGGCTGCACCCTGCACACCCCCTGCCACCAGGAGCGGCGGCACAACCTCAGCCAGGGGTTGGCTTCTCTCTTCGTTCAGGGCCTGTGGGTCCGGCAGCCCGAGTCCTGCCCTCACACGGATGGGGACTCCGGGCAGCTGGGGGCTGGGCCCAGAGGATGCTGCTGCCCAGGGATGCTGCGCACCGTGTCCTGAGAGCTGCCCAGCGCAGACAGTGGTGGCTGAACTCCTGGGGGGGATCCTGCTCAGACTTGGTCGCTCTCCGAGTTCTGCTCAAAGTATCCTTGGCTTCCTCCCCACCGCCTGCCCTGCCCAGACTGCAGGCCCAGCTCTCCGTGCCTCCCAAGCTCTCTCACTGGGGCACTTGGCGCCGGCCTGGGTGGTGAGCAGGTCACCTGGCTGCTTGCTTTGACTGCTGTGTTCTTCCGTTTTGAGGAAAACACCCTCCCTCCTCCCCACCACACACAGCGCAGTCGACACTTCTCATGATCCTGCTGAAGTTGCTCATGGAGGACGTGTGTCTGCTGTGGCTTCCAGGTCCCTGGCGCCACCCGGCTCTTGCCGGCCCCTTTATCACAGCCGCCATCAGACACCACCCGATAGACTTCCCTGGGCCCGGATGTGGGCACAATCAGAGCCAGTCAGCAAGGGCAGCAGAGCTGGGAAGGCAGTCGCCGCGCCCAGAGCCTACTTGTATTTTTTAAAAACACATATTTAATTAATTTTAGAGAGGAAGGGAGAGGGAGAGAGAGAGAGAAACATCAATGATGACACACCCGCTACGGGGATTGAGCCTGCAACCCAGGCACGGGGTCTAACCAGGAATCAAACCAGGGACCCTTCAGTCCATAAGCCGATGCTTTATCCACTGAGCCAAACCGGGTAGGGCACCTGCTTGCAGTTTAAGGGCCCTTCAAAATGTTTGCCTTCTGTAAGAAATGTTATGGGCTCCAAAGCATGAAGAGAAAATGACAAAATCAAGTTAATACTTATTTCCAACACCAAATTGCAGTATCATTAACACGTATTCTAGCAGCTGTACTTCATGTGGAGTCCAGGCCACGTGGCTGCACCTGAGGTGTGGCACCCAGACCCTGTGGTCCCGGGAGTGACCCAAGCAGTTTCCGGGGGTGGCAGGCGGGGCGCCCAGGACCCTCACACCTGGCGAGGGCTTCCTCTTGCGTGTGCTGCTCACCCAGAGCAACCTGCAGCCTGCAGGCACCGTCCATGCTGAGTGCCCCCCAGGTGGCCGTTTTCATCTTCCATGCTGCACTCTTACTACCTCTTCAACGTTCAGATACACAAATACGCAGCATTGTGTCACAGCTGCTGCCCTGCTCAGCACAGTAACAGCCTGTGCAGGCTTGCAGCCTAGAAGCGATGGGTTGTGCATGGTGGCGGCGGCCGTGGAAGTGCGATCCAGGATGTTCCTGCAATGGCATCACCTAGCAATGCGTTCCTCAGACGCAGCCAGCCCTCACTGGCTGCTCTAGAATGACCGTGACTGAGCTGCCCTCACCAGGCAAGTCACTAGTCACTAAACTCTTCACATTATTGCCAAAGTGATTGATGAGCAACACCTGGATTTAAAGAGGCTTCCCAGGTCATGCGATTTGCAGAGGGAGGGAAAGGGACCCAGAGAAGGGATGGACTTGCACAAGGGATGGACTTACCTTCCAAAGACGACAGCCCAGGACCAGCGTGGGGGCTCGTGGCTCTGCTGTCTTTCTGCTACAGTGGATGGTCCCTCTCGCCTCCCTTTCTCAGGCCTGTCCCTCTGCTACCCAAGGACTCAGAGGCTCAGCTTCCCCCCACATCCCTGAGAATGGAGGCCACAGGCCAGTGTGGCAACCACCCACTCTGCTCTGACGATTTTTGTTGTTGTTGTTTTTGTTAATCCTCACTGGAGGATATTTTTTCCATTGATTTTTAGAGAGAGTGGAAGGGGAGGGAGAGACAGAGAGAAACATCAAGGTGAGAGAGACACATGAACTCGTTGCCTCCTGCACGCACCTCACCCAGGGCCAGGAAACCTGCAACCAAGGTACGTGCCCTTGACCAGAATTGAACCTGGGACCCTTCAGTCCATGGGCTGACACCCCATCCACTGAGCCACACCAGCCAGGGCTGCCCATGTTTTTAGAATAGCCATCCCCTGGCAGTTAAGTGGGACCCGTTTTCCTAATGACTAATGGCTTGGCCATTTTCTTTGCTTATTGGCCTTTTGTATATCTTTTTTGGAGAAAGATGATTCTCATTTCTTAATTAGTTTATTTGTCATTTCATTGCTAATTGTGTGAGTTCTTGATGTGCTCTGCATCTCCATCCTCGTCCCTTGACAGCTGTGTAACTCGCCAAGGTTTCCTCCCATGCTGTGGGCATCTTTCCCCTTTCTTGATGATGTTCTTTGAAGACACAACTTTTTAATCTTGATGAAGTTCAGTTTATCCTTTCAAAAGAAATTTTCATTGCTTGTGCTTCTAATGATGCTTTAGCACCACTAATGCCCCAGGCAGCCAGCCGACTCACATCAATTTGATTTGTTCCAGGCTAGAGCCTTGAAAATGTTGGAAAATGCCATTAAACAATGTGTGTCGCTGCAATGACAATCTTTGTCTTTCTTCTCAAAGGGGGTAATGATGACCATGTCAAACCCCAGAGCTCCGTCTCAGAGACCTCCAAGGACACACCCGGGGCAAGTGGGGTCACCTCCTCCCGTCTAGTTTCTGAAAACCTTACCAATCTAGTCTCCAGTGCAGTGTTCCACCCACATGGACTTCTAGGAATGCTTTCCCCGTGAGATGCCCGCAGAAAAGGATCCTGTGGTCAAACAAGAGCCTGCCCACCCTCTCCAGAAAACTCACAGCATGCAGAATAGCAAGTCTCCAAGAGCCCGGCCGGGGGTGCAGTGGGTGGGCATCCTCCTGTGCACCCAAAGGTTGTCTCCCTGTCCGATGCCTGATGGCAGGCTCAGGCCCTGGTCGGGGGCCTGCAGAGAGCAGCTGATCTGTCTCTCTCATCTCCTTTCCTCTCTCTAAGTCAATAAAAATATTTTTAAAAGACTTAAAAAAATAAAGAAAACCTCTGAGAAATTTTGCAATAAATGAACAAGTCTAAACAAAGTTTCTCATGGAGAAAAGGGAACTCTCACAAACCGCTGGTGGGAATGCAGACGGGCGCAGCCACTGTGGAAAACACCATGGAGGTTCCTCAAAAAATTGAAAATGAACTGACTTAGGACTCAGCAATTCCGTTTCTGGGTATATATTCCAAGAAACCCAAAACACTAATTTGCAAGAATATATGCACCCCATGAACATTGCAGAATTATTTGCAATAGCCAAGATATGGAAGCAACCCAAATGCCCATCAGCAGATGAGGGGGTATAAAAGGTGTGGAACAGCCCGGCCAGTGTGGTTCAGTGGTTGAACATCAGCCTATGAGCCAGAAGATTGTGGGCTTGATCCCCAGTGCTGGGCATGCAGGAAGCAGCCGATGAATGATTCTCATCATTGGTGTTTCCAGCTCTCTCCCTCTCTAGATCTCTCCCTCTCTCTCTGAAATCAATAAAAATATATTTAATAAAAATAAATAAATAAATTTAATAAAATAAATAAAAGGTCTGGGACACATATACAATGGAATATTACTCCCTGGCTGGTTGTTCATTGGTTAGAGCATCTGCCTGAGGACTGACAGGTCAAGGGTTCAATTCCTGGTCAAGGGTGTGTACCTGGGTTGCAAGTTTGATCCCTGGTCCTAGTCAGGCCCTGGCATCTGTGGGAGGCAACCAATGGATGTGCTTTCTCACATGGATGTTTCTCTCTCCCTCCCTTCCCTCTCCCCCCTCCACTCTCCCCAAGGATCGTGGATGGAAAAATACCCTCAGGTAAGGGTTAACACACGCACTAGAGCTTCTCAAATCACGTGAGCAAGAAACTTACAAACGAGGAGCTGAACACGGTTTTGAACTGTACCTGGGAATGGCCATCTCAGGAGAATCGAAGTGACTGCCGGGTGACCGTCCATCCACATCGCCTCCAAGCCAGCAGGGCGTCTGGGCCCCCATGCCAGGCAGGAGCCGCGGACCAGCTATCACCCCACACCCCTTGGCCAGACCAATGGACACAAAACACTGGGGGACAGGGGAGGCTGGGGGAAGGGCAGGGGGATAAAAGAGATATATGTACTAATCTTTGTAAAACTTTATCTAATAAAAAAAATAATGATTAAAAAAAAAGAGAGAGAGAGATTCTCATTCTCATTTTCACGTGGCCGCGCCCTGCACGTGGGAAGGCGGGACCGCGAGGCCCCGACGCCTGCAGGCTCCGCGTCCAGAGCAGCAGCCTCTGCGGGTCAGACAGGAGCGAGCAGAGGGGCCCTGGGAAAGGGGCCAAACACCCCCACATGCTGTTCCTCGGGACAGACTGCCGGAAGCCGGGGGGTCGGAGCAGGTCGCTGCCCTGGAAAGCGGGGGGTGGGGGGGTGGGAGAGGAGCACAGCCCGGGACCCTTGCAGCTGGCGCAGCGGTGCCAACCAGCCTGCGCGTCTGTGTGCCCTGGACGCGGGCACAGCGCGCGGAGCAGGCCCGGGTGCACGGGGCGAGAGCTCCGTCCCTTCTGGAGCGCGCAGCCTCGTGCGGGTGGAGAGTCCACGCGAACAGCAGGAAAGACGCTCCAACAATTCACACCCAGAGCCCGTGCGTCCTGCCCGCCGCTGGCCACTGCGCTTCCCTGGGGCCCGGCTTTGCCAGGCAGGTGCTGCAGGGGGGCCGTGGGCCGGAGCGCGGGGGGCCGGCGGGGGCCGGGATGGAGGAGCGGGCCTAGCGGAGGGCCACCTGCGGACACGAGCACAGCCCCAGGCGGCTGTGGGGTGGAGGCTGGTTTGGGATGAGGTGATGGGCAAAGGTCACCCAATGTGTAGCCAGGACCTCTCTGCCCTCTGTGACCCTGAGCGCCCGCCCCCCCCTCCCCCCCAGGACCTGCGCCTCCCGCTGTGGTGAGGCCTGGAAACAGGACTGCCCGCGGCTGGCGCTCGTTTTGCTTCCTGGCACCTGTCTCTCTGCCGGCCTCCATCCAGCCTCCAGCCTCCAGCCTCCTGCCCGCGCAGCCTGGGTGCCTGGGCAAGGCCGCCACCCTCCTGGGCAGGTGCCCGCTGGAGTGTGAGCCCGAGCACAGAGCCAGCGTTGCTACTCCATTCCTACCAGAGGTGATGCTCGCAGCTCCTGCAAGAGTAGGCCCTCCCCCCTCACCCCCCACGCCTGCGGGATGGCTTCCCTTGCAGCCTCGGCTTCCTCAGAAGGTCGTCTAGAAGGACGTCCAGTCTAATTAGCATATTATTATTATTATAGTTATATAGATTAAGGTGACCAGACGTCCCGCTTTTGGTGGGACAGACCCGATTTTTAACAATTTGTCCCGTGTCCCGCGGCATTTTTAAAAAGTCCCGATTTTTGGAAAGAATGCATGACAAGCTAGGGAACGGCGGGAGAACGGGAAGGGAATATACGGTTTTCGGCGGCCAAGCGGTCAGTGGTGTCCCGCTTTAGCAATGTGAAAATCTGGTCACCTTAATATAGATGTCACTGTGATCTAACGCTAATTGAAGAGGGAGTTTCAGATGGGGGTGGTGGCTATTGAGCTGCTCAGTATGAAGACGGGCAGGAAACATCATGGAGAAATGGAGGCAGCCTTCGCCCCAGCAGGCACTGCGAGGAGAGGAGAAGGTGCTTCCAGAGCATCTCTTCTCTCGCAAATATGTGGAGGGAGCCCCTGGTCATCGCAGATGCTGCGCCCCTGCCTGCGGAGAAGCGTCTTTCCTCTGGGTTCTCCCAGGCCCTGCCCAGGCGGCCCAGGGGCCTCAGATCTGGCTGGGCTCCCAGAGGAGCCGTCAGTGCCAGAGAGCAGCCCCCATTGCTGGCTCCTGCAGCCCCACTGGGCACCCAGCCTGCCACCGGCAAGGGCCCTGATGGGGATGCCACCAACAGCCTTTCGGCACACAGGTCGACGCTCAATAGACTGAGCCACTCCCACCAGGGCCAGCCATATGTTTTTTAAAACCCCCAAACTACTGAAAAAAAACCCCAAACAATGTGGATAAAATTTTATGGATAGGAAGAGGAAAGGTTCCCACACACCTCACCAGGAAGCATCAGACAACTCTGCTATAATGTCTCACAAAGTTCCACCTGCTGGGAGCTCATTATCTCCTCATTAAATATGTTTGTCAATCACAGCGACACACATAAAGTAAAAGTGGCCATGCTGGCCCCTGGGGTACCCATCTGACACCACAGGTATCTTACAATATTGTTGACAACATTCCCTGGGCTGCACTTGCATCCCATGACTGTTTTCATAGCTGGCATCGTACTTCTTAATACCTGCACTGTTCTCACCCAGTTCCCATCTGGCCCCATCAAAATGATCTCTGTAGCCCTAGTCAGTTTGGCTCAGTGGATAAAGCGTCAGCCTGTGGACTGAAGGATCCCGGGCTCGATTCTGGTCAAGAGCACATGCCTGGGTTGTGGCCTTTATCCCCAGTAGGGGATGTGCAGGAGGCAGCCAATCAATGATTCTCTCTCATCATTGATGTTCCTATCTCTCTCTCCCTCTCCTTCCTCTCTGAAATCAATAAAGATATAGATTTAAAAAAAAATGATCTCTGTATCTATGAGTTTGTTTCTGTTTTGTTTGTTCATTTATTTTGTTTTTTAGATTCTACATATAAGTGAGATCCTATTTCCTTTGACTGTCTGACTTATTTCATTTAACACAATACTATCTGGTACATACATCCATGCTGTCACAAGTGGCAAGATTTCATTCTTTTTTATGTCTGGGTAATATTTTGTTATATACATGTCCCACATCTTTTTAACACACTTTCCTAGTTATGGACACTTAGGTTGCTTCCATACCTTGGCTCGCCTATCTAATAAAAGAGTAATATGCAAATTAGGCATCACTCCATGACAAAGATGACCGTCCCCATAGCCACAAGATGGCCACCCCCATGGCCACAAGATGGTGGTACCCATAGCCACATTTTATGTAATAATCTATCTAATAAAAGAGTAATATGCAAATTAGGTGTCACTCCATCACAAAGAAGGCTGCCCCCATGGCCACAAGATGGCAGCACCCAGTCCGGCTCGGCCCTGCCACTGATGTGGTCAGGCCTGTTAGCCAGGCAGGTGGCAGGGGAGGCAGGGAGCCCGAGGGGTGGAACAGGCGATCAGAGGGGGCTGGGGATCCCCTGCTCAGGCCAGAGACCTTTGCCAGAGGCCTCAGACATGGGCAAGGGTGGAGCTGGTGATCAGAGGGGTGGGGCGGGGCAGAGCCTGTGATCTCAGGGGTCTGGACACCGGTGGAGCTGGCAAAGCAGGGGGATGGGGGTCCCCTGCCCAGGCCTGCAGCCTTGGCCAGAGCTTACAGGCCTGGGCTGGGGTGGAGCTGGGATTGGAGGGACAGGGGTGGAGCCAGTGATCTGAGTGAACTACAGAGGAAACACCTTTTCTTAACGCTCATTGGCTAAGCTCCCTGTATGCCACTAGTAATATTCTTAGTAACTTGGGTAATAAGAATCCCTAAAGGTGATGTAGGGTTTTTCCACCACACTCCTGGAGAATAAAAATGAAGGTCCAATGCTGGAGGGCTAAGAAATGTGATATCCTGCCCTAGCCAGTTTGGCTCAGAGGGAGGGAAGTCTGGACAAGAGGAGATATGAGATTGTAAATTGGTGCAGCCACTTTTGAAAATAGTGTGAAAGTTTTGTAAAGCACCCTGTTTAACTTAAAATGCAATAATAATGGTGGGTATTTCTTATTTAGCAGCTCGAGTTGTTGAGAGATGATTCTCCCTGGTCCTTGTGGAGCAGGGCACTGGCTGCCTTTGTTTGGATGTCCTGTTAGGAACCTGGGCACCATGCATAACTGGAGAAGGAGGGTGCCTAAGGGTGTTCCTCTCTGAACAAGGCCAGACATGCTTGTTGCCCATTAGAAAGATGTGGGCTCACAGCCGTGGTCAGTCTCCTGCAATGTAACCACTCAGGTGTGGGGGTCCCTGGAAGCTGAGGCCCCAGCAGGCGCACTGGCTGGGCTGGTGTTGTGAGGATGCCCATTGCCACCCCTTCCTTACCAGCAGCTGTGAAGTGGCGCAGGCTGGCTTGTGAGTCCAATCACGGCTCTCGCCCAGATGTCACTCTCCCAGGGAAACAGCAAGCAGGTCACGGTCACCAGGCTGGGCAGCTTGGAAGGACGTGCTCCAGGCCCCTCACCCCCCTCAGGGGCAGGGTCTCCACCAGATGCCCGGACGGGGACTCTGAGCCCACGCCACCACAGTGGCGGGTGCTGAGCGGCTGTCGGGAACATCAATGGGATTTAACACGTGTTCCGCTTGGTTTACTACACTTTGAAGGCAGGTGGACTAGTCTTTAGGACATTTTTCTGTTAAAAGGAATCCTGTGACTTAGAAGTCTCTCTGCCAGAAGGCAGTATCCCATCTTTATTTGCAGATGAGTCTTGTGGGGACCTCCGTCCTCGGGGACAGCAGGGGGAGTGAGTGGAGCTCTGGGCCTGGAGAGAACTCCGAGCTGAGCCTGCTCTGCGGCTCTTCCTGGCATTTCCTACAGGAAGATGAGAACTAGGCAAAGGCTGGGAAGAGAGAAGATGTGAAGAAAATTTTTGAAAAAAATTAAAATAGTAGACATGCCACTTCAGAAACTTTCAAACCATACAAAGGTTTATTAAAGACACCATCAGAGACAGCAAGATGGCGGCATAAGGTAAACACCGTAAATGCAGCTGTGAAAAACTATTTCAGAAAAACCACAAAAAGAACATACGAACACCACTCGCACCCACAGGAAGGCTGGCTGAGTGAAAATCCTACAACTAGAAAGGAGTCTGAGACTCAGAGGAGCGGCGGAAGCAAAGTACAGAGGTATGGAGGCGCGCGCACAGGGCTCGGGGAAAGGGCTGGTGCCGGAGGTCGCGGTTCTTTTCCAAAACAGAGAGAGCCACAAGTTCCCAGCGGCTCTGAACTCCAGTTCCAGGTGAGTTTCTGAGTACCCAGACACCCAGAGAAGGGGGACTGACTGGCACCAGGAGGAAATCCAAAGCGGGTTTCTCTCAGCGTTGCTTGCAGCAATTACCGTGGGACACAGAGACCTGGTGTCTCTCAGCGCAGGGCTGAGAAGTGCCATAGCTATTTGCTCTGCCCTGCCCTGCAAACTCCCCGAGGCCCCGCCCCTTCCAAGCTGCGTCAGAGGCTTTTGCAGATAAAAGACTGAGTAGCCTAAGGCAAAGGCTAACTCAACACCTCCTTAAAGATACAGGAGACAGCCCCACCCAGTGGCCAGAGTGGGACTAACCTAAACAAAACAGATCCACAAGGAACACACTCGGGGCAGATGCAGTGAGCATAAAAGCCCCACTGAAACAACTCTAGCCCCATAAGGGTGCCTCCAGCACAGAAGTTCTCCCACTGTAGACACAGCTGACTCTCATAACCAAGTGGCTTAGAGGTTAATTCCTCTCAGTGATCGCCTAACTCAGCCAAAATGCGGAGACAAAGAAACAGGCCACAAATGACAGAAATGGAGGAAAGAAAACGACAGGATATAGAGTTCAAAACCACGGTTATTAGGTTTTTCAAGAAATTTCTAGAGATTGCCGATAAATTTAGTGAGACTGCCAATAAATTTAGTCAGCTCCTCAATGAATCTAATGAGACCCTCAAGGATATGATAAAGGACCAACTAGAAATTAAGCATACACTGACTGAAATAAAGAATATTATACAGACATCCAACAGCAGACGAGAGGATCGCAAGAAGCAAGTCAAAGATATGAAATATGAAGAAGCAAAACCCACCCAGCGGGACAAGCAAAAAGA
>PVJC01031106.1:0-20796 GCA_004026665.1 Murina feae | reverse complement strand
GGGGGGGGGGGTGTGCAGCCTCAGGTCCCCTGGGTGCCAGGGCAGGGGGGCACGGCCTGAGGTCCCCCATCAAGCCCTGCTGGGCAGAGGGAGTGGCCTGTGATCCCCCAGCCTGGCGCTGGGGCAGGGGGCACAGCCTGAGGTCCCCTGGCCTGGTGCTGGGGTTGGGGACATGGCCTGAGGTCCCCTGGCCCAGCACCAGGGCGGAGGGCACACCTTGAGTGCCCCCGTCAAGTCCTGCTGGGTTGGGGGCACAGCCTCAGGTCCCATGGCCTGGGGCCAGGGCAGGGGGCATGGCCTGAGGTCCCCCGGCCTGGCACCAGGGAAGAGGGTGCAGCCTGAGTTCCTCTGGCCTAGTGTCAGGACGGGGGGGGGGGGGGGGGGGGGAGCAGCCTGAGGTCTCCCTGTCAAGCCCTGCAGGTGGAAGGCATGACCTGAGGTCCCCTGTCAAGCCCCATGCAGGAGGTGGGTAGGCAAGCAGCCTCAGGTCCCTGCTGATTGCTCCTTAAGGCTCGTTATGGGAACTTAACCTCAGCTGTGGGTGCAAATTGACCGGAGTGACATTCAATTTGCATATTCCCTCTTTATTATATAGAATACTTTGTGCCAGACATTACTTCACAAACTCAGTTAATTCTCACATCCCTGTGACACAGGTATGGCCATTTTACATGTAGTGACATGAGGCTTACGTTTAAATAGCACACTCCCACCACAAAGACGGAAGGAGGAAAAAGAGGGAAAAAGGAGAGGGAAGGGTGGAAGGAGGGAGGAAGGAAAGGAGGGAAGGAGGAAGGGAGGGAGGGAGGAAGAGAGAAAAAGAAAAGAAAAAAATCAGGGCAGCAATGGGAAAACTGAAGTTTTAATCACAAGCAGTCAGCCTTCAAAGCCCATGCTTTTGCTACTGAACCAGTAGCCTCTCAAAAACAGCAGAGCAATACTCAATTGGGGGAAGAAATAATATAAAAGTTATTATATATATATATATATATATATATATATTAGAAAAATATAACAATTAACCAGGACACAGTAACGGGTTGACTGGACAGGAGGAGGTTGCATGCACAGTGTTGGGGGCAGGGCAGCAGGGCCCTCTGTAGCAGCTGCAGCTGCTTCAAGGGCCGAAGAGGGAGGCAGGGCCGGACCAGTGACTCAAGGGTGGGTGGCGCTGCATGATTTCGAATCGCACGCTGGGCTCCTAGTTTATTATATAACCATATTTTTATTCTAGTCCTCCCTTAAACTTGGGAAGAAGAAACATACATAAATAAATTCAAAATATAAGGATACTGAAAACTTAGAAGGTTCTTAAGGGGAAAACATTCCCCTGCTATTTTTCAAATACTGGTTTACTTTGGCAAAGATGTTAGACAGTGGTAATCATTTAAGAATTTACTGATCATCGTGGTAAAAGATAAAAAGAAAAAAATGAAATAAAGCTTAATTTTAACCATTAATAACCCTTGTTTCACCTGACTGTCCTAAAGTTTAAGCTTTGTCAAACCTATTTCTCTGCTCAGGGGTTTAGCATCATTCAAAAATTGACTTTAGCCCTGACCAGTTTGGCTCAGTGGATAAAGACTCGGCCTGCAGACTCAAGGGTCCCAGGTTCGATTCCAGTCAAGGGCATGTACCTTGTTTGCAGGCATATCCCCAGTGGGGGGCGTGCAGGAAGCAGCTGATCGATGTTTCTCTGTCATCGATGTTTCTAACTCTCTATCCCTCTCCCTTTCTCTCTGTAAAAGATCAATAAAATATATTTTTTTAATTGACTTTTTAAAAGCTCAAAGTTTAAGCAAGCACATTACAGATTTCCTTTATTTTGTTTATTCTTTCACAAACAGGCTTTTTATTTGCAAATTTCTCTCTCAAGCCCAAAGATATCCAATTTTACAAATGCTTCTTTCTTTTAAACTAGGCTGGACAATACTTACAAACACCTCTCACTTTTAAGCTATTCTCCATACTGTTTACAATTTTCATGGTAACATTTGCTTCTAGTTAACACCTCCAATAAACAGCACTCCAAGTTTCAAAACATGTTTACATTATTGCCAAATCTGTGTTTAAATAAACCTATTAAGTAAATACTTAATGTGCAATCATTCCTCACTCTGATTAATTTAATATTTTGCCATTACACAGAGGTTTGGTTAAATATAAAAACCTAGAATTTATCTCCTTTCTCATTGTGTACAAGGCTAAATGTAAAGCAAATAGAAAAAAATAAAAAGCCTAAAGTGACTTTTTTTGTTATTGTTAAGGATATATTTTTCTATTAATTTTTAGGGAGAGTGGAAGAAGGGGGAAAGAGAGAGAAACATCGAAGTGAAAGAAACACACCAGTTGGATGCCTCCTGCACAAGCCCTGACCAGAGACAGGGCCTGGGAGGAGCCTGCAACAAGATGTGTGCCCTTGACCTAAACTGAACCTTGGGACCCTTTGGTCCACAGGCCAATGCTCTAGCCACTGAATTAAACCGGCTAGGGCTAAAGTGACCTTTTACAAGGATGACATTCATTTGTGGGTGCACAAAGCAACAGACAGATTTCCAGATAACTTGGGTTCATTCCCATGTTCTCTCATTGTGACACAGCTTTGAGCAAGTAATTTAACCTCTCTTGATCTGCTTCATCTCTCTAATAGGAGATTAGACCAGATACTATGCCTGGTCTCTTTTATCTCTAAACTTTATCTTTCCATAGTTATAAAAAAATGTAGATCAGAGACTAAAAATCTGTCCAAAATGCTCAAACATCACTTATTAGTGGGTTTACAGAATCTAAGATTGAATGGTATGGCCTACCAGAGGAATTCAGAGGAATCAATGTTGTCTAGAATTTTGTGTTATGGTCCAATGTGACTAGCCAGGAGAAAAATGTGAAAAAGATAGTCCAACACTGCCCCCAAATTGAAGGGACAAACCATTGAAAAAAATGGAGATGACCAATAAGCATATTGGAGAGTATCAAGAAAATACAAAATGCAGTGTGATACCATTTGCACCAACTATACTAAGGAAACTTTTCAAAAACATGAATGCCCAGGTAGCTCAGCTGGTTAGAGCAACGTCCCATACACCAAAAGTTTGTGGGTTTGATTCCAAGCCAGGGCACATATCCAGGTTATGGATTCAATCCCTAGTCAGGGCGGGTGCAAGAGGCAACTGATCAATGTTTCTCTCTCTCATCCATGTTCCGTTCTCTCTCTCTCTCTCTCTCTCTCTCTCTCTCTCTCTCTCTCTCTCCCCCCCCCCCCCCCCCCGCCCCTACCTCCCTTTTCCCTCTCTAAAACCAATAAACATAACCTTGGGTGAAAATTTAAAAAAAAACACAAAAACTTAAAAACATGAATACTCAGTGACAGCTTGGGTACACAGTTAGCCAGACTTTATACACTAGCGGTAGGAAAGTAAACTGGCTCCAATTCCAGGTAGTACAAATCAAGTAAGCTTTAATCAGGTATACTCTACCATACGTCTTTCAAATAAGAGATTTTATTCTGAGGAAATAATTGTGTGCTGTTTATAACCACAAAAATTAGAAAGCAAATGCCCATAGCCCTAGCCAGAGATGCTCAGTGGATAGAGTGTAGGTTCGCACACCAAAGGGTCTCGGGTTCAGTTCCTGGTCAAGGGAACCTAGGTTGCAGGTTCGATCCCCAGCCCCAGTAGGAATGGAGGAAAACAACTGATGTGCCTCTGTTTTGAATCAAATTTTCCTTTAAATCTTGCACTGATATATTAACTATTGATGCTACACTTCCTTTTTAAAACATATTTATTGTTGAAAGTATTACAGATCTCCCCTTTCTTTTCCCCATTGACCCCCTCTATCTCATATGCCCCTCACCCCACCCCCCGGGCCTTCACCACACCATTGTCTGTGTCCAAGGGTTATGCATATACTAGTATGCATATAAATCCTTTGGTTGATCCCTCCCCACCCACCCACCTCCACCTTCCCTCTGAGATCCAATGCTTCTGTCTCTGGATCTCCTTTGTTCATCAGCTTATTTTGTCCATTAGATTCCACAAATGAGTGAGATCATGTGATTGTCTTTCTCTGAGTGACTTATTTCACCACACCTCCTTCTTAAAGAACTTGCCTGACCTAGGCCACAGAAAAGAAAATTACTTGCTGTTCTTGCAGTCCTCCTGCCTCCAAGCCAGAATGACCAGAGGTGGATATTTGGCCCAGGCTGGGCCAAGCCATCTACCCAGGAATATGGAATATTGACCTCCAAAAAAAGAGACAACCACCTATAGAAGGGCAAATAGTTCACACAGACTTAGGAGCTAATGAAGTATATGGCAAGTGAATCAATAAGTACTGAATAAAAAATAAAGAATGCATCATAAAGTTCTTTTAAGCAGGCATGAAGAGTCCCTTAAAAATACTCAGAGATACAGAGAAAACCAAAGACACACAAAAACTGAGGACTTTCTAGTTCTCTTCAGGTCAAGATGTGGATGTCCTATTCATTGTGATACAAGAAACCGTGGCAGATTTGCTGATTTGATCACACAACCTCTATTCACCCTATTTCTGGAGTGCTTTCTTGTATTCAGAGAACAGAAAGCTAAAACGTTTTCTTTCTAATATTTCTTTGTAGTTAAGAGTTTCAAATGAGAATTAGTTTATACCAATTAGATACATTTATGAAATATTTAAAAGCAAAAGTGAGTCCTGCAGACGTGGCTCAGTGGTTGTGGGTCAACCTACGAACCAGGAGGTCGCAGTTTGATTGCTGGTCAAGGCACATGCATGGGTTGCAGGCTGGATCCCCAGTGTGGGATATGTAGGGGCAGCAGAGAGATGATTCTCTTATCATTGATGTTTCTCTCTCTTTCTCTCTCTCCCCCTCTCCCTTCCTCTCTGAAATAAAAATATATCTTTTAAAAATAAAAGCAAAAGTGAGATGAACACTATCTTCCATCATCCTGCCCTTTTTAGCTGTTTTCTGCAGGAAGATCACAGAATGTCTAGAATCCAACTTCTTGTGTGAAGAAGCAGTTTTGACACGGATGATTGGCTATCCCACATTCCAGGACCCAATCGCCAGCTTCTATATGTTGTAAGACAGCTGTAGCTTTCTAATTCTGCATCACAGCTAACTTGGTATTGGTGTTTTGTTAGACTCAACAGTTCTGGTTACAGCCTCAGTGTCTTCTGGGTGGGTCAGTTCTGCTGTGATTTGTTAGAGCAGCAGTAGAAAATTAATACACCAGTGACGATCATTTCACTTCAATAAAATACTTCTGCCTGTTTCTGGTACCTTGCACCATCACTACCACACACCAAAAAGCAACTTTCAAGAGTAAAATTAATTTAGTCCAGATGTTTATCTGGACTAAACAAAAATTTTATTTTTTAATCCTCACCCAAGGATATTATTTTTATTGATTTTTAGAGAGAAAGGGAGGAAAGGAGGGGAGGGGAGAGGTAGAGGTAGAGGTAGAAAGGGGGAGAGAGAAAGAGAAAGAGAAAGAGAAAGAGAAAGAGAAAGAGAAAGAGAAAGAGAAAGAGAAAGAGAAAGAGAAAGAGAGAAAGAGAGAGAGAGAGAGAGAGAGAGAGAGAGAGAGAAAGAGAAAAAGAGAGAGAGAGAAAGAAAGAGAAAAAGAGAGAGAAAGAAAGAGAGAGAGAGAGAGAGAGAGAGAGAGAGAGAGAGAGAGAACGAACAAACTATCGATTGCCTGCCACAGGTGCCCAGACCTGGAACCAAACCAACAACCTTTTGGTGTACAGGACAACGCTCCAACCAATTAAGCCATCAGGACAAGGCAAACCATAATTTTTTATGATTTTTCTTATATTTATATTGGAAGATAAAGCTATCTTGCATATGATTTCCCATAATATTTTAAAAATTCCCTTTATTTTCTTTTTAAGTTTGAATTTCATGTGATCACTGGTCATTGAAATGCACTCTTTACAAAAATCATTGACAGACCTCTGAAGGTCTATGATCAATTATTCCTAAAAGCAATCACTTATCTCTCTTGTGAAATGGAGACCAAAAATTGCTGGGGGTATATGGGGGGGGGGGCGGTACACGAGGGCACAGAGAATGGAGAATTATTAAAAGCTTGTAATTCTCTCCTCTTTGGACCCTCAAAAACTCACATTTACCATTCAAAATATATGTGGGCATAAAATTAGCACATACTTCCAATAGTACCTTATCTTAGCTCTGTTTTATGTGAAATACTTTTTAAAATGCTTTCTATATAGTACTATAGCTAAAAACCACTCAGAGTTAACTATCTAACATCATAAGTAGAAAATACTGACATTGATAAAGGTACATGGTGACTGAAAATTTAACAAGCCTGTAGATCTTTTCTTTCAAATGATGAATATAAGGGGTCCTGACTTTAGTAGTTACTTAAGCGGTAGTGCTTTCTTTGATTTTATTCTTCTCCAAGAAAGCTTAAAAATACTGTTTCAAGCAAAAGAACTCCTCACCTAGAGAACTATTCCTATGAAGTATATGATACAGCTTGAGATAATTAAAGATAATACCAGGTAAATTTGCTTAGCAAGACCTAACTCATCCATGAAAAGCTTTAAAAAATATAAAGATTTCATCATAAGCTCAAGTACAATAAGACAAAAATCTAAACCCTCAATAACAGAATATTTTTTAGATTAGCAACAGTCAATACTGACACAAATGACATGAGGCATGGGATTTAGAAAAGAATACAGATCACATCAGACTTGAAATACAGTAAACCCTCGATTTGGCAGACCTCAGTTTAATGAACTTCAGATGTAACAGACAAAATTTCTGACCCGTATGTCATATGTGAAAATTAACACCCTATTGATCTTAAAATCAATATGTTGGTTTTTAACCAACATATGCTTATAATTAAATTAACAGGTTTTTTGTTGTTATTAATTCCGTTATTTTTAACAAATTTAGGCAAATTTAGGTCATATATTGGGGGGAAAAAACACTGTAGTAATTTTGCCAACATAAATAAATATTACATTTCTACAACTCAACTACAGTCTATAATCAGGCATCCTCAAACTACGGCCTGCAGGCCACATGTGGGGGGTTTTGCCGCTGGTGTCTGTCCTGCTTAAAATAAATTATGTGCAGTGTGCATAGGAATTTGTTCATAGTTTTCTTTAAACTATAGTCTGGCCCTCCAACGGTCTGAGGGACAGTGAACTGGCCCCCTGTTTAAAAAGTTTGAGGACCCCTGGTATATTTAAATCTAGGAGTCACCGCTGGTAATCATTCAGTGAATGTTTAGCATGCCATCACACTGCAGCAGTCTGAATGGGTGCCAGCTGATGTTCCCACCTTTACTAAGCCATGCCCCAGGTGTGTGCATTTGTTTACTCCTGGTGACTGGTGAATGCATGTATTTATTAGACCTATTCAGTATAAATTTAAAATTACAGTAATACATATAGAAAAATTTTCTGTGAAATTAAACTTTTCACACATACTTAATTTTAATTACACAAACGTGACTACATAAAAACAGGTAAACTAATTTGTCAATTTTGTAACATACATGTTCAGGAAACCTACTTCATTGTATAACCAACTTTCTGCTTTGATGGACACCCCCTCGCCGGAATTAATCCATTACACCAAGGTTTTACTGTAACTCTTTAGCATGTTCAGTGACGACAGAGATAACTCGTCACCAAGCAAATCAGAGGCAAAGCTTGAACTCAAACCTAGCTTTACTAACTTAACCCAAGCCAATGCTCTTTCAATTCTATCATGTTGTCTTTATGATTAAAAAAGACAACAGGTAAGCCTAACCAATTTGGCTCAGTGGCTAGAGTGTTGGCCTGAGGACTGAAGGACCCCAGGTTCAGTTCCGGTCAAGAGCACATGTCCAGTTTCGGGCTCAATCCCCAGTAGGGTAGGGGGCATGCAGGAGGCAGCCAATCAATGATTCTCATCACTGGTATTTCTATTTCTATTTCTCTCTCTTTCTCTCTCTCTCTCTCTCTCTCTCTCTCTCTCTCTCTCTCTCTCTCTCTTTCTCCCCCTCCTTCCCTCCCTCCCTCCCTCCCGCTTCCTCCCTGAAATCAACAAAAGTGTATTTTTTAAAAACAATAAATAAAATGTCTTTCAAGAAAAAATGTCTGGCTCTCTGCCTGGCCGGTGAGCCTCAGTGGGTTGAGCATCATCCCATGCACCGAGAGGTCACCAGTTCACTTCCTGGTCAGGGTACAGGCCTGGGTTGCAGGCTTGATGCCTAATGGGGGGGCATAAGGGAGACAGCCAATCAATGTTTCTGTCACTCCCTCTCTCACTAAAATCAATTTAAAAAACTTTTTTTAAAGAAAGAAAAAATTTCTGGCTCTATCATTTCCTAGCTATATAACCTTGGGAAAGCTACTTAAGCTCTGTGTGCCTCAGTTTACTTGTTTGTAAGATGGGATAATAGTACCTGCCTCAAAAGGTTGTTTTGAGGATTAAATTAATATATGCAGTGTTCACAACAGTACCTGGCAAGAGGAAAGCACTATATAACTTATATGTATATATATAATGTTATTAGTTGTTCTTTTTTTTAACTTCCAACCTTAAAGTTCTAAGGTCACACTAAGTTCTCCCATTGCTAAATTTAATGAATCTATAGTCTATACATAGATTAGAATTTAACTGATCATTATTTCATATCTACTGAGATCCCTAACTAGTTTCTGGACCATAACTCAAAACTTTTTAGCACACACAACAGTATTTGACATGATACCTAATCTTTGTAGAAAATATTGATTTGCCAAAAAAAATCTTGTTTGTTAAATTAATTCTTTGCAGTGGTCAGAATGTAAGGCAGTCAGTCAACACTTTTGATAATTGCAACTTAGCAAGTTTCTTTGATCTCCTATTAAGAAATGGAAGAAAAAAATCAATTTATTTCATGCAGTGAAAAGACTACTAGTAGTAGCAGTAGCAGCAGCAGCAGGAAAACACTTGAGTTTAACAAAGTACAATATCTATCCTATATAATAAAATCCTATATAATAAAAGGGTAATATGCAAATTGACCCCAACAGCAGAATAACTGGGAATGACTGGTCACTATGACACACACTGACCACCAGGGGGCAGATGCTCAATGCAGGAGCTGCCCTCTGGTGGTCAGTGCACTCCCACAAGGGGAGCTCTGCTCAGCCACAAGCCAGGCTGACGGCTGCCAGCTGCCAGTACAGCGGTGGTGGTGGGAGCCTCTCCCGCCTCCTCAGCAGAGCTAGGATGTCTGACTGCAGCTTAGGCCTGCTCCCCGCTGGCAAGTGGACATCCCCTGAGGGCTCCCAGGCTGCCAGAGGGATGTCTGACTGCCAACTTAGGCCCAATCCCCCAGGAAGGAGGCCTAAGCCAGCAGGTGGACATCCCCAGAGGTGTCCCAGACTTCAGAAGGGCACAAGCTAGGCTGAGAGACCCCCCCCTCCCCAGTGCACAAATTTTTGTGCACTGGGCCTCTAGTATATATATATAAAAAGCTAAGTGTCCATCCAACCAGTAGCTATAACATGCACTCACCACCAGGAGGCAGGTGCTCAATGCAGGAGCTGCCATGACATGCACTGGCCATCTATAAAATAAAAGCCTAAGCGACCATTACGGCAGAATGATCAGAACAACCGGTCCTATGATGTGCACTGACCACCAGGGGCAGATGCTCAACGCAAGAGCTGCACCCTGGTGGTCAGTGCACTTCCACAGGGGGAAGTGGCGCTCAACCAGAAGCTGAGCTCACGAATGGCAAGCACAGCAGCGGTGGCAGGAGCCTCTCCCGCCTTCACGGCAGCACTAAAGAGCAGCAGGCTGAGCAGTAAGGAGCAGTGAGCAGGTAGGGTGGGTGGTAAGAAGCGAGGGGTCCTGGACTGCAAGAGTGCACAGGCCGGGCTGAAGGACCCACTCTCTCCCCCAGTGCACAATTTCGTGCACCGGACCTCTAGTTTAAAAATAAACAGCACCTTGAACCTGGCTGGTGGGTACAAACCAACACTCAGATTCCCCCAAGTAGAACACAGCCCCTGCCACTACCCCAGAGTGCCACCCCACCAAATTACAGCCAATGCTGCCAAGATCCCATGGTGCAAAATGCAGCTCACAGCCTAGCCTGAAATAATCGCTATGGACTCCAGGCAATGACATCACATAGCAACGCTCTACTTCCTCGCCCTAGCAATTAGCCTCCTCGGAGTTTCTTCAGTCCAGGAACAGGACTTGCTTTATAGCCAGGTGCAAACATTTTACACTTTAACTAAATGTCTGCAAAGCATTTTCCTGTGCCTCATCTCATTTGATCCTCATAGAACTCCTGAAGTAGGTAGTAGGAGACTTGGTAGATCTTATTTTCTTTTCATTAGCCAGAAAACAGAGATTTAGACAGTTTAAAAACTTGACCTGACTAAAAAGAAGAAATGGTGGACCTTGGAAATGACTTCAGGTTTTCTCACTGCACAGAATATAGTCAAACACTGCTGCAGTTAAATATTTTACCCTTTGTTCTCCCTGCGTGATCTCCAATAATAATCTACTTCGTATTGGTATTTACTGCTGTGTTGCTAACAATTACCTGAAAGAGAAGTTGGGGTGCTTCACTGGGCTGGAAATATTTTAGCAACATTAGAAAGCAAGTCTAATTAAGCAAGTTTATTCTATATATATAAAAGGCTAAGTTGATTTGCAAATGTGTGATACATATACTACTAAAGCTCTCGCTGGCACCAATCGCACTCGTGTTTCCATGTCAGTTGACAGTGAATTTGGCTGACACTTCTATTATAGAGAAAGAGCAAATAACGATATTAAAATATTTTTTCTAATTAATTTCCTTTCAATTTGCATGAATCCGTGCACCAGGACACTAGTATGATTAGACTTGTCAAATGTTTAGCTTTGCCTTAAAGAGAGCACAGTTCAAATCCTCATAGGTCAATATATATGTTTTACAGCAGAATTAAGGTGACATACATTTCCTTGATTAATGAAATCAAATAACAGAATATTTTAATCTTTAAAAAAAGACAAAGAATTGAAAGAGAGAAAAAAAAGGACAATATGCAGCCCAAGTTTTAAACTAATGAATCAGATAGAGGTGGCAAGGGGCTCCAAATCCTCACTGCTCCATAAAGTGCCACCAACTAATAACCAACAGAATCACGAATGAGGCCAGGAGGAGAAAGTGCAGCTCCACTGCCTGTTCTCCATTTGTCCAGTTGCTCAATAGATTTGGAAAGAGTAGTATCAATATCAGGATACTGCACCTGTGTCATGCTTTTCTCCTTCCTTACTTCCTAAATACCGTGCTTTACTAGTGCAGTAATGAGTGAGCAACTGAACCTCAGTACAGAAGAGTATTCCCCAAAAACACCACACACATAATATAAGGTAAACAAATATTACCACAACAACCAGGCATTTTTAATTCATCACCTGAAAAGTCACATAGACTAAATATAAGGTTTGTGCAGTCAACTTACTATATTGAAAAGTGCTACTCACAGTAATCCAGGACCTGTTATGGTAGTGAAGTAACTTACTGATGCTGTGCAGCTTAGTCAAATCAAGCATCAGCCTACTGAAAGGTGACTCATTTATACAGTATTGTGGAAGAACAGTAAAGCTTCAGGAAAAGTCTAGGTCAAATAATGCAGAAGTCTTAAATGACATTCCCAAAGACTGATTGACTAGTGTCTTGGAGAACTACCGAATAAATAAACCAATTTACAAATAAGATCTCTTTCTAACCACATGAAAGATATGGATTTAAAAATCCAAAACACTTTTCCCATGAGACTAGCTATAAGACATTAAATACAAATCAGATCTCCAGATCCAAGACATATAGGCTAAAAATAGTGCATCTATTCCAAAGGCTGAGGCTGAAAGCCCTCCAACTGAACAAATTAAAATTAGATTTTTGTTTTCATCTCTGAATCTTTAAAATGTACCTTGAATGTTTATGGGGCACAGAAACCTGTGTTCACATATTCGCCCAAACAAGGGGTTGAGAGACAATCTAATTATTAAAATCTTCAGGAACATAAGCCCACTGTCCAAGAGACTCGTGGTATAAAATTCCTGTTCAATCTGGCTAATATCCAAAGTAAGAAATACTACTACTAATAATGACCCTCCCCAAATTCAGTAAAACTACATCCCACCAGAAAGGACCACCATCCTATACTCTTGCTCAGGAAGCAGGAGCAAAAGCCCTGTACAAAAGCTGTCGGGTGGGCAGGCAGGTAGGTTCCACCTGGAATATCGAGCATCGAGCATCGGCGCTGGGAGAGGGAGGAGGAAGTTACAGGGAAGGAGACTTACGGGCAGCCTCCCCCACGGAGGCACCTGTGAGCTACGGCGGGAGAAGGGCAACCCTTTCACCCCCCACCCAGCACTGCCCAGGCCGGCGCCCGGGTCCGCGCTCCTAGACCCGCCCCGCCCCGGGTCCGAGCTTCACGACGCGGGCACTGGCTCAACCCTGGGGCCGGGTAGGAGCAGAGGCTGGGACCGCGCCCGTGGGCCTGACCTCGCCGCCGTTTTGGGCGGAGGTGGAGGGTCCACCGCAGCCCCGCGCCCGCCCTCCCTTCAGGACCGGGGCCGACCGGGAGCAGCCGCCGCCTCCGCTCGGGCCCGGGGCACGGCGGCCACGGGAAGGTCACCGGCGGCAGGAGGCCCGGAGCGCGGAGGCCGGGGAAGGAGACGGCCGGGGAAGGAGACGTCCGCGCTACCTTTGGCCTCGCAGTCGGCGCAGTACTTGTTGTCCTCCTCCCTCAGCAGCTTGGACAGGATGAGCTGGTGCTGCTCGTTCAGCTTCTGAGCCTTCTCCCGGCAGGAGCGCGTCGCCATCTCGGCAGCGGGGCAGGGAGCCCGGAACAGCTACGGCGGCGGCGGCGGCGGACGCAGGCAAGAGCCCGGCTGCAGAAACGCACCTGGCGCCGCCCGGGACCGCGGGCGGACTCACCCCAGGAAGCGGCAGATGGAACAGGAGTTGCGGCGGCGGCGGTGGTTCTAGCGCCGACGTGTCCCGCCTCCTCGCCGGACCGC
Source organism: Murina feae (assembly GCA_004026665.1). Lineage (NCBI taxonomy): Eukaryota > Metazoa > Chordata > Mammalia > Chiroptera > Vespertilionidae > Murina > Murina feae. The sequence continues at coordinate 7,745 of PVJC01031106.1, read as the reverse complement.
CCCGCACGCACCGCCCCAGCCGGCGAGGGAGGCGGAGGGAGGAAGGGACGGGCCGCGACTTCCGGGTGGCGCCGCAGGAAGGAACGCCGACGCCGGTCGCGCTGCGCATGCGCCGAACGTCCCGGGAGCCGGCCAGGCCCTTAGCGCAAGGTGATCCCAGGGAAGTGCTGTCGCTTGCTCTGCCCGCTGGGAGCTTCCCCGGGTTTGAGCAGTGCCTGTCGCGGAGGGCGTCGGGTGCAACCCGGTGAGGAAGATATTTTACACAGAGACCACTTTCACCTGCTTTCTTAGCTTTGCTGATTTGGCACAGCATGGGAAATGCAGAAATAAACGTGACTGGGAGGATTTGTTTGTTCAGTCTACGTTTATTCCTCTGCAGTTTTAAGACAGGCACCGCCCTGGGAACTAGAGGAATGCATAGAAAAAAAGTAGACAAGGCAGTCTTGCATTATAAGGGAGAGCAATAGTCTTGTAGGGACACACACCGAGGGCTAACATTGCGTATTCTGCGCCATGAACGATTAACTCGTTAAACGGTTACAGAGAACCGGAATAATCAAACAATGCAGGAGAGTTTGGAGTTACACTTTATTCACCGCGGTGGGCTTAGAGAAAATGAATTCAAATTCTAAGCCAACCTACAAGCAGAACTTCCCCTTTTTATTAAGGAGCTAGCCCTCTGTGCAATTGGTGGTTATCTCGCTGCTAGCCTTGAAAACTGTACAATTCTATCCAATTAAAAAATGCACCTGGCATGGCATTGAGGGTATGGGCTTATTTAGTCTCTGGCCTACAAGGTCAGACAGCTAAGTTTATTGTCCTCATTATTCGAGCAGACTAAGGCAGGCTAGAAAGCAAAGTTATCTTTTAGAATAAGAGAAACAGCAGAGAATTCCAAATAGCATTTTTTACAAAACAGGGGTTTGCCTTCTCAAAACGCCTATCACAACCCTGTAATATTGTTATCTTCATTGCACATACAGGAAAATGAGGTGTCGAATTTCATAATTTGCCCAGGTGACAATGAGCTACCCATTGGAGGAGTTGAGATTCAAATCCAAAGCAGTCTGACTGCAGAGTCGTAAAACATCTGGCAATAAGGCCTTCCATACGGAGCGGTGTCACTTTAACAAGAAGCTGTATAAACAGCTTGATCCTTAATTCATGAAAAAGAAAACTAAGGAGACACTTTTGATTAGACTCCAGAGTTTCCACCCCTGGCTGCTGGGATTTGAACCCTGGGTGAGGCCATTTGAATGTTTTGGCATGTTGGTGTCTTACTAGCAATTTCTAATATGGGGGGTTATGTAATTAGAGTAAACATAGCCCTTGCCTGTGGTCAGGTCTATGCTAATAAAGGCAATGAGCAGGAGTATGTGTCTCATACTTATTTATAGGGCCACTTCCAAGCCAAGGCCCTTGATAAAGGTGATCCTCCTTAGCAAGCCCCATTTTTGGTACAAGGTTTAAAAAAATGTTTGTGGAATTAAATTGAATTGCAATGGCAGTGAAGATGCAGAATAATTAAATGAATTACAGTTTAAACTGTAATTCTGACAAATAATAAATAGGTAGACATCAGGCTGAGTTCCAATAAACAGAAAAGAACATCATGTGGGAGGTAGAACTTTTAAGCCGTATCTTGAAGATTGGCTTGTTTTAGATGAGAACCTAGGGAGAGAACTATTGAGCAGGAGCAGCCTGCGCAAAGCACAAAGACTTCAAGTAGCTCGGAAAACAGCGTGAAGGACAGGGGTACTACTTAGGACAAGGGCAACAGGATTAAAGAAGGCTTGGGGAACCAGACAGAGCAATCAACTTTGAGACAGTTAACAATAGGAAATCTGTCGATTCTTCAACTAGAATAATAGCATTAAAAAAAAGATGTTTTGGGAAAATTAATTCAGCAGTATCCAGTTAACAAGCACCATTTTTTAGTGCTTTCCCCTCAGAAAATTCTGCTTAGCACTACAAGAATTCAGAAAACACAGAAGACAGGCTTACCACCAAGAAAGATCTAGCCCTAACGGGTTTGGCTTAGTGGATAGAGTGTCTGCCTGGGGACTGAAGGGTCCCAGGTTCAATTCCAGTCAATTCTAGTCAAGGGCATGTACCTCGGTTGTGGGCATATCCCCAGTAGGGGGTGTGCAGGAGGCAGCTGATCAATGTTTCTAACTCTTCCTCTCTATAAAAAATCAATAAAATTTATTTTTTTAAAAAATGATCTTCATGATGGACTGAAGGATCACAGCAGTGTAACAGAAATACAAGGCACACTACATATGTATTTTAAGCTTTTCTAATAGCCACATTTAAAAATAAAAAAAGAAACAGGTGAAATTAACTTCAATAGTATTTAATTTCATTTAACCCAATGTATTCAAAATATTTCAAAGTGTGAGCAGTTCAGAAATTATTAGTGCAATATTTTACATTTTTTTCATATTATCTTCAAAATCTAGTGTGTATTCTACAGTTACAGCTCATTTTAACTCGGACTAGCTGCATTTGGAGTGCTCAATTGCCACATGTGACTACATAAGGTGACCGACCAGACGTCCTGCTTTTGGCGGGACAGTCCCGATTTTTAACAATTTGTCCCACATCCCAAGGCATTTTTAAAAAGTCCCGATTTTTGGAAAGAATGGACGGCAAGCTAGAGAACCGCGGGAGAACAGGAAGAGAATATGCGGTTTTCAGTGGCCAAGTGGTCAATGCTGTCCCCGCTTTACCAATGTTAAAATCTGATCACCTTAGACTAGAGGCTATATTATTGAACTGTGCTGCTCTAGATTAGCAACCTAGACACTATTAAAAATCTGAGTTTAAATTGATGGTTTGCCCTACCCGGTTTGGCTCAGTGGATAGAGCATCAGCCTGCAGACTCATGGGTCCCAGGTTCGATTCCGGTCAAGGGCATGTACCTGGGTTGCAGGCACATCCCCAGTAGGGAGTGTGCAGGAGGCAGCTGATGGATGTTTCTCTCTCATCGATGTTTCTAACTCTCTATCCCTCTCCCTTCCTCTCTGTAAAAAAATCAATAAGATATATTTTTAAATAATAAAATAAATTGATGGTTTATTAGGGATGTAACAGGAAGAGTGGAAAAGAAGACAAGACACTGACACCAAAACCATCTTGGGAGGAAAATAACATTGCATTCATTCAGCAATATTTATCTAACAATTTCTATTTAGTTCTCTGATAATCAGAAGCTTATATGCCTTACAGTCTAGTAGAGATATAAATATGTAAATAGAAAAATTAACAGCACAGCGTATAGTCTATAACACATATAAAGTGCCCTGGGGGACAGAAAGAGACTAGACTTTGGACGGTGAACACACAATGCAATAGATAGATGATGTATTATAGAATTATATACTTAAACTTATATAATGTTATTAACCAATATCACCCCAATAAATTTAATTAAAATAATAAAGTACCCTAGGAGTAAAAGGAACCAAACACCAGTAACTTGGAAAAATCAGGGAAGACTTCGCTGAGTATGTGATGCTTAAACTTGGTTTTAACAGGTGTAGGAATTTTTCAAGTAATAGGGATTGAGAAGAGGAAAAGGAATATCTTGAAAAAAAATAATAGGGACTTCTGAAAGTTATGAGATGGAAGTAGTGAGCATATGAGGCAACAGGAACCTAGAATGTGAATGGAGAACAGGGAGGTAGTAGGGGAAACAAAGTGGAGAGGTAGATTGAGGACAGGAACTTAAAAGCTTTGTAGCCAAATTACATAGTTTAAATTTTACTCCAGGGGCATAGAGAGCCAGCAGAAGGTTTTACATAGAGAAAAGACCTGATTAGCTTTGTTTTCTGAAATCATAGTGGCAGGCTGGAGAACGTGGTTGGGAAAAAATGTTATCGGTGAAACAGATTACAGACAGTACTATTGTAATACTGCCTAAAGAAGATATAGATCTAAATTGTAAGCCAGTAGCATACAGTTTGGAAGAGACAGAATCAAATGATGTTTTAAATTTAGAGGCAGCAAGATTTGGCAGCTGACTATATGTGGAGGTTGAGAAAAAGAAAGTGAGAATAGCACCAAGGTTTCTAAGTTGGGAGACAGGTAAATGGTGATGCCATTAATCCAGATCAAGAATAGAAGGGACAGTACAGATTTGGGGTTAGAGGAGAAAGGCGGTTGCTTCAGGACAGTTTAAGGTGTCCATAGGACATCCATTCAGCTTCATAGTCTAATGGGACATTGTCTATCTACTTCTAAGGAGAAAGTGCTGGTGAAAGCCACTTTCATTATCTACATTTAGATGGTCATAGAAGCCCTAGGGTGGATGGTATTTCTCTAGAGAAAGAATATAGACTCAAAAGAGAAGAGTCCCAAGCACAAAATTCTAGGAATTGCCAACTAAATGCAAAGCAGACAGAGAAAAGTGAACCATTGAAAAGTGAAGTGAAATATGTCCAGGAAGAGAACCAGAGGCCATGGGAGGAGAGGTTTCTAAGAAGTAAGGATGAACAGTAATGCCAATTGCTCCAGGAAGCCAATTATTTGTGCTTTAATCAACACATGCAGTTATGGGTTCATTATTTCCCTTCACAACCTGTCAGAGATGAGCACTGTGTTGCGAGTAGCCTAGATATTAAATAATATAACTGGCATTTGAGATTAGGTATTTTTGGCATTAAAATCCCTGCTCTTTACATGAGCCATGCTACCACCTGGAATGGAAAATAGTAAAACAAGTTAGATCCAGCAATAACAAGAGTTGGAGAGAGGTATTTTGAGGCAAGAGGAACACGCAAACATGGATATATAAACAAACAACATACATATGCACAAAGGAAACCCAGAAAAGACCAGATTGTATTTTTTTTTTGTTTTTAAAAGTTACATCAGGGAACTTTTGTGGTTCCTAAAAACTCTGCTCAACTGGTTTGTGGCACATTCTTTTGATCTATCACTAGATACCAGTGGGCTCTCCTCGGTATGGGCAGAGTGTGGTGTCTGTTACAGATGTGTGGTTTCCGCACACTTCTTTCTCACCCTCCTTTAGAAATGACTTATTTCCAAACATACAGTATTAAGCAAGAATCTATTATACAATAGTCCACAACATTACACTACTTAATGTAGGAAAACATGATCTCCAAATTACTTAACCTCATCTTTTTAACCCAGAAACGTTGACATTTTTTTAGGGGTCAAATGAGCAACCAGTGTACCCAGTCACAAAAAAAAGCCCCATGCCAGGAGCCAGAAGAGCACATTCAACTCCTACAATCCTTGGTTGCAGGCACATCCCCAATAGGGAGTGTGCAGGAGGCAGCTGATCGCTGTTTCTCTCTCATCGATGTTTCTAACTCTCTATCCCTCTCCCTTCCTCTCTGTAAAAAATCAATTAAAAAAGTAAAAAATTTAAAATCAGACTTCATTAAAAATTTAAAATTTTTGCTCTTCAAAAGGCAACATTAAGAAACTAAAAGGGCATTATACATCTCAAACTTACACAATATTATGTGTCAATTACACCTCAAAAAAAGCTGAAGGAAAACCAGAAATAGAAAATTTGGAAAAATATTTAAAAAATAAAATGAAAAGGTAAGCTATAGATTTTGAGAAAATATTTTAGTACATGATAAATACAAAATACTTGTTTAGGAAATATTTAAAGAACTCCTGCAAATCAATAATAAATAGAAATAACTCCCTTCCCCAGTCCTACATTAACAGCAACATTTGGCCATTTCTAACCTCAACTTCCCCAAAAAGTCTCCTTAGATTGCTCCTGTCTTCATGGATTACTCCTGTCTATAAATTCCTGTTGACCTATTGGTCTAATAATTACACCAAGCAGTTTAATATATTATACCAGTACACACACACACACACACACACACACACACACTTACATACACACATATATTACTATTGGCTTTACATAGATACACATTTTTCTCACAACTGGATTGCAAATTCCTTTGAACTGTGTCTTATACCTCTTTAACATAATGGCAAATAAAGGTGAAAAAACAATATTCTCAAGAATGTTGCAGGGGAGGTGCGCCCCAGCCCCAAATGAACAGGTGATTCTAACAGAGTATAGGTGCTATTCAAAGTCCAGGGTGCTGTGGGAAAGCAGTGAAAAGCTCTGTTATTTTTTTTTAATTATTATATCTTGGGTTCTCTTGTTTGTTTTTGTTTTTAGTGGGACAAGGTATGGTCAGAGAAGTTGACCTCTAGACTAAAAGTGCAATGAGAGATAAAAATAGCCAAAGGAGGATGGGTAATGGGAAAAGCAGTGTGAGGGTGAGATTTTACAAGCATGTAAAGAGCAAAGAGATACCCTATTTCTTTAGGAATTATGAGTTAATTGGAGGACTTAATGTAGCTGAGGAGAGTAAGAGAAGAGCAATAGTTAATATAGACCAGTGATTTTCAACCAGTGTGCCGCAAGAATTTTTAAAACATGCAATACTTGACTCCCCCACAGAGGTCAGGATGGGGGCAGGAAGCTTGGAAGGGTACCTCATGGTCCCTGTTCCCTCAACTGCAAGGCTCATGTGACATATCCTGCCGTCTGCATTCAATCCCCAAGGAAAGGCCTGCAAAGGGACTTCAGTTATAGCCTCTATGTTGAAAAATTAATGAAGATTTATCTGTAAAACAAGAAGTCAGAGTTTCTGTTATCTCCTCCCTAAACCCGGAAAATTGTAAAATCATGTAGTTGAGAGTCACTGACTACAATTGGCCCAATTTCAGACAGTGATAAAGAATCATAGGCTTTGTTTCTTGGCAATAGCCACACTGTTAATGCTGCGGTTGGTGGGAAGTAATTTTACAAACAAATGCTTCTCTGAATGTGATTTTTTAAAAAATGGATATAATCCCCAATCAACCTATAATACTAATTAGTCCCTTCTGAAATCTTATAAATGGTTAGTCAACCTCATTTAAAAAAGGCCGGCTGTTTTGTGGAAAACTCACCGGAAGAAAAAGACAAAAACAAGTTTACTGAGAGAAAACAAGATGGCGGCATAGGGTAGACACCGTATATGCAGCTGTGAACAACTATTTCAGAAAAACCACGAAAAGAACACACGGACACCACTCGCACCCACAGGACGGCTGGCTGAGTGAAAATCCTACAACTAGAGAAGAGTCTGAGACTCAGAGGAGTGACAGAAGCAAAGTACAGAGGTACGGAGGCGCGCACACAGGCTCGGGGAAAGGCTGGTACCGGAGGTCGCGGTTCTTTTCCAAAACGGAGAGAGCCACAAGCTCCCAGCGGCTCTGAACTCCAGTTCCAGGCGAGTTTCGGAGGTCCCACAGACACCCAGAGAAGGGGGACTGACTGGCACCAGGAGGAAATCCAAAATGGGTTTCTCTCAGCGTTGCTTGCAGCAATTACCGTGGGACACAGAGACCTGGTGTTTCTCAGCGCAGCGCTGAAAAGCGCCATAGCTATTTGCTCCGCCCGCCCGGCGAACTCCCCGAGGCCCCGCCCCTCCCAAGTGCGTCAGAGGCTTCTGCAGCAACACCTCCTTAAAGATACAGGAGCCAGCCACACCCAGTGGCCAGAGAGGGACTAACCTAAACAAAACAGATCCACAAGGAACACACTTGGGGCAGATGCAGTGAGCATAAAAGCTCCACTGTAACAACTCTTGCCCCATAAGGGTGTCTCCAGCACAGAAGTTCTCCCACTGTAGACACAGCTGACTCTCGTAACCAAGTGGCTTAGAGGTTAATCCCTCACAGTGATC
>PVJC01031105.1:0-20792 GCA_004026665.1 Murina feae | reverse complement strand
TCAAAGTGATGAATAGCAAGAACCTACAGCCAAAATTACTTTACCCAGCAAAGCTATCGTTCAGAATTGAGGGTCGGATAAAGACCTTCACAGACAAGAAAAAGCTAAAAGAGTTCATCACCACCCAACCAGTATTATATGAAATGCTGAAAGGTATCCTTTGAGAATAGAATGGAATCAGAGGCAGAGAAAGGGAGTGTACTGACAATTTTTGGGGGTTAAGGGTGTTGGGGATGCGTGAAGAGACTGGACAACAATTGTACACCTATGGATGAGGACAATGGGGGGGGCAAGGTCAGAGGTTGGGGTGGGAATTGGGAGGAGGGGAGCTATGGGGGAAAAAAGAGGAACAACTGTAATAATCTGAACAATAAAAATAAATTTAAAAAAAAAAAAAAGAAAAAGAAAAAAAAAGAAAGAAAAAAAGTGTCCTCAGCCCAGCCAACATGGCTGTGGTGGAGCATGTACCTATGAACCAGAAGGTCACAGTTTGATTCCCAGTCAGGGTATATGCCCAGGTTGTGGGGGTGATCCCCAGTGGGGAGGCATGCAGGAGGCAGCCAATCAATGATTCTCTCTTATCACTCATCTTTTTATCTCTCCCTCTCTGAAACCAAATACATTCTTAAAATAAACTAATTAAATTCAATGTGGGCCTCGGACCAGCATCAACACGACCTGGGAACTTGTCAGAAATGCAAACATTCTCAGGCTCCATGCAACTCCAGGGCTAAAGCCTAGAAGGGGCGGTTTTTTTTTTTTGTGTGTGTGTGTTTTTTTTTACAAGACCTCCAAGTAATTCTGCTGCAGGAGAAAGTTTGAAGACCACTATGGATTTCATAAACTCTGGATTTCATAACAGGAAAGGAGGTCCAGAAAGCCTGATTTAATTCTAACAGGTCCAGGCTCCTAACCTGCAAACTAAAAATAGTGTATTTCAAACAAACAAACAAAATAAACCATCCTCTGTTTGCCGTATTATTAAAAGGCCATTAAAGTTGAAGTATAATAATTAGCCCCTTTAAAATGTCTAATTTTTACCTTGTTGTTCATACAACTATACACTTTAGGAACTTCATCAAGCCTGTGAAGAAGAAAAGATTCATTATCATTTATATTTTAGAAAATTAAACCTAAAGGTATGGTAATGCAGCCATAAAAATGAGACATGCATGTACAGTGATATAAAAATGTACCCCAAGCCTTTTTTTAAAAAGGCCAATTATCAAATATAAAGTATGGTACAGACCTATCTTTAAATGACAGAAAAACATCAGGGATAAACCTCAAAGTGTTAACATCAGTTATTTGTTTCTGTGCTTTTCCCCAAAAAAGTATCAATTATTTCTGATGAAGCTTAATATAAAAAAGATTTCCAAAAAGTTAATAGATTTGAGGCTCTAATTTGTTCTTTATAAAATCTGTTCCTAAGAGTGGGGAATTCCAGAGGGAAGGTATGGGCGGGTGGGAGGGAGGAGGTAATCAACCAAAGACCTTGTATGCATATATGCATATCCCATGGACACAGACTGAAGGCCTGGGGTGGGCTGGAAGGGGTCAATGGGGGAAAAGAGGGAACATATAATACTCTCAACAATAAAGAATTATTCAGAATAAATGAAATCTGTTCCTACAACTTTCTGTGAATTTAATTATAAAATATAGGTTATATTATGATTGTATAATATGAACTTGTTATAAAGAACACTGATGAATCCTTGTTACTGCTTTTAAAAAGTGTATTATTTGCAATTTTTAAAGTTTCTTTAAGGAATTACTTGATTCAATTAAATGTAAATTAATAAAACTTTGGGAGATAATTCAGAAATGTAAATGATTATATCCTTCTAAACCAATAATTTCACTTCTAGGACCTTATTCTGCAGAAAGTGGCAAATGTAGACAATCTCTTAAGTACAAATACATTCAATTGCAACATTGTATATTAAGAGAGGAAAGACTAGAAAAAAAAATTATGTCCACTAACAGGAATATGGATAAGTTTCATGAAGCCCTATGCAGACATTAAAAAGAATGAGATTCTTAGGTGTATGGTGCAAGCAAGATGCATATAATATTTTTAGTGCATACCATATACTGAATTGCAAAGTAGCATGTCAAATATGCTTCCATATACATCATACATTTAATAAGTATGCTTGTTTGTATTAACAAATCTAAAAAGATACACAATAAATTGAAAAGGGGTTGGACTAGCATATAAACTTAAAGGGCTATCAACTCCTTCCTCATATTTATGTATTATTTCAACTATCTTTTAAACAAATGGTTTAATATACTTATTATCCTCTCCACTAAATTGTAAAAAATTACTATCAGCAACAAAACTGATAAGAAAACCACCAAAGTTTGCTACCTAGATCTCAATTATCTACTTACACTTCAAAGCTATTAAGCCCAAATACTTACTTTGAGTTTTCATAAAATAATGCCAAAGGTCTTGTTAAAGTTGCAAATATTTTTCGCATCATTGAAGGCAAAGAAATATGTCCAAGTACATTGGAAAGAATATTGGTGATTGAGTTCCCAACAGTGAGAAGAGTATCAGAATGTGCTTCCTTGAGGCTGAGCGCGTGGAAGGAATAGATGACTCTCACAATAAGTTTAAATAAAGAAGCCAATTTGCCTAGGGGCTCTTTCTTCTTTTTGGACCAATCTGAAGCTCTCTTCAGTGCTAAAATAAAATTGAATTTATTAAAAACTTAAGTACTTTGAAAAGTGTCACTATCCATCTTTATGTCTAACATTTAAATGACAAATATATCTAATATACTTGCTTCAGGTAGGAATACCCATGAATCTTAAAATGATATACATACAATTAATGGATAAATATCATCACAACATCTTTAAAATAAAATTAGAGAAAAAAGGAAAAAAGGAATTATGGTCTCAGAATTTCAACAACTAATTTGTAAGAAAGTACTAAATTATAGGATAGGTTCCCAAATTAAACCTTCAAAGTGGGTTTAAAAAATAAGGAACAGCCCAGCCGGTGTGGCTCAGTCACTCAGCTTTGGCCCACGAACCAGGAAGGAGGTCACAGTTCCATTCCTGGTCAGGGCACATGCCTGAGTTGCTGGCTTGATCCTTGTACAGGGTGTGCAGGAGGCAGCGAACTGATGTTTCTCTCTCAGCAATGCTTCTCTCTCTCTCTCTCTCTCTCTCTCTCTCTCTCTCTCTCTCTCTCTCTCTCTCCTGTCCTCTCTTTAAAATCAACAAAAAGATATTAAAAAATAAGAAACAAAATTTTCCTTAGAAAGTATTGCTTCCTGGCTCATCTATGAACCCAGAAATAACACTAAACGAGATCAAAAAATTTTAAGAAAGAAATACTTTATTGAGAGGAAGGGAGAGAGAGAAACATCAATGATGAGAGAACATCAATGGCTACCTCCTGCACGCCCTCTTCAAATTGGGGACTGAGCCCGCCACGCCGGTACATGCCCTTGACCAGAATGGAACCTGGAACCCTTCAGTTCACAGGCTAATGCTCTATCCACTGAGCCAAACCAGCTAGGGCAGAAATGTTTTGTTTTGTTTTTTTCAAAAGGCCTAGGTTTAAAGAAAAAATGTCTTTAAAGGGAAAAAATGTCTCTTAAAAGCACTGTGACTTTTCCTTTGTACCCTCCATCTCTGTTAAGGTACTTAACCTACAGGGATAAAAACCCCATTCCAAAATTACCTTTGTTTCCTTCACTCCATTACCTTATAGTAAGATGTCAGATTCAAGAGAAAACCCTAATTCAGTGCTTGTTAAATAAAAGTATCATCTAGACCCTAACCGGTTTGGCTCAGTGGATAGAGCGTTGGCTTCCAGACTAAAAGGTCCCGAGTTCGACTCAGGTCTAGGGCATGTACCTTGGTTGCGGGCACATCCCCAATATGAGGTGTGCCAGAGGCAGCTGATCGATGTTTCTAACTCTCTATACCTCTCTGTAAAAAATCAATAAAATATATTTTTAAAAAAAGTATCACGTAGTTTAGTGCAAACCAAGTGTTACTAAAAGAAAATCAATAATCCTCCGTAGAAATAGCAGTTTCCCAGACATGAATATAAATTGGAAGGTCTACCCAAAAATTCGTGACCAGGATATGTTGAGGCCGAGAAGACAGGAGACCTGTTACATACAAGATAATGATTAAATAGTAAATATATTGAGGGTAATGGGGACCAGGTTTCTCACTATTAGAGAAAGTTAGGCAATTCAGGAAAGGGTAAGACTCAAATATAGAGAGTAGGGGTAGGGAACCTTTTTTCTGCCAAGGGCCATTTGGATAATTATAACATCATTCTTGGATCACACAAAACTATCAACTTAAAAATGAGCCTTCTATATTTGGTCAAACATTTAATTAACTCACTCCTAATGCCTTGGCAGGGCCAGACTAAATGATTTTGCAGGCCGGATGTTCCCCACCCCTGATCTAGAGAAACAACTGTGTAGTTCACAAGCATGTAGTTTTAAAAATTATATCAATATGTTAATTGTGCAATAATCATTTTAAATTTTCTGTAAATCATAACTGATTAATCTCTGCCATGAATTTCTATTAAACTCAATGATTATTTCAAATCAGACTACCAAAAACATTTTTATTTTAGCAAAAATGTCAAAGTTTCTTGTCCAGATAATCCCTTGCACTGAATGGAATAAGTAAAATCATTTGATTTAGGCAATATCTAGACAGGATAATATTTGTCTGAGTTATAACAAAGAATAAAGACATTTTTTTGTGTGTGTGAGAGGGAAAGGGAGAAGGGAGGGAGGGAGGGCGGGAAGGAGAGAAGGAGGGAGGGAGGGAAAGAGAGAAAATATTTCAAAAGTGTTCCTAGCATAGTAACTGACATTGTTACACATTATCAAAAATAGGTAAAATAAAGTGGGAAAACCATTTGAATTGGCCATGACAACAGTTTAGACAGCCAGTTTATAAAATATTTGAACAAATAAAAGGTAAAGAAAGTACTTACATTTAACTCTAGACTGAATTTTAATATTATATGGTGAGAAGTCGATGCAATCAACCACTACAGTAATAACATGAATGATCCTGTCCAAGAACAACAAATTCTAGAAAATAATAAGTTATTAAAAACTTTCAATTACTGGCATAGTTTTCAAAAACAGTAAGCACTGACAAAAACTAAGACTTTTACTCCCATATATAATTTACAATAACACCATGTAAGTTACACTAAATATAGGTTTATACCATATAAGTTTATACCATATAAGTTACACTAAGTATAGGTTATGAATATTTCTGTTAACTGCTATGTGCCATGTACTATACTTTTTTCTCAACATACAGAGAAAATAATTGAGCTTTAAGATGGCCATATAACTCAACATATAAACAAATCAACTGGGAATGGAAGAGCTACATTTATAATTAGATTTATGATCAAATTCTTCTTGAAAATTATAAGCCTTCACTAACACCAGAGAAAACATACAAAAAAATTAAAAGGTTGCTAAGCTACCTCATACCCATTCTTTCCCCTCCTCCAATACAACAGAAATAAAAATAAGCCCATAAAAGTATCAGAGATTTTTCTGGAAATTTAAACAGGGCAGTTGTTTTGTGGAGATGTGGGAACAAGTTTCAAGGGAAGACTAAAAATAAAAGGAAATCCAAGCACAATGAGTCAAAGAATACCTCAATAGCTTTCTGCCCAGTCAGCGTTGCTCAGTGGTTGAGCATCCTTCTCTGAACCAGGAGGTCACATTGATTCCTGGTCAGGGCTGGATCCCCAGTAAGGCGTTTGTAGGAGGCAGACAACCAATCATCACTGACATTTCTCTCTCTCCCTCTCTCATCCTCTCTCGGAAATCAGTAAAAATGCATTTTAAAAAATAGACTTGGACTTAAAAAAAAAAAAAAAAGGGCAAAACACAAACACATGTAGAGAAATAAAAGGAACACAAGATAAACCCCAAACGACTAAAAATCATGATAGCTAGTCCCTCACTGTGTGGGCCTGGGTGGAGTTTTCATCAGTAAATGCCTCCAACTTTCTGTATTACCTGCTGCTGTATTATTTCTCCATCATAAAGATTTAGAGGTCAACCAGATCATTACATCCTAGTAACAGGCATCACTGTTGAGTGATTATGTATAGATACCCACTAGCTGTCAGGATGTATTTTATTAACCTGTTGTGTGTGTGGGTAGGATTAGAAAGGTGAACTGTTCAGGAATTCTCTGCACTGGCTGTGCAGACAAGCAGGTAATGAGTGCTGCTCTGACATTCATCCAGGAACCACCAGTAGGAGGGGGCATCGCCCTTCTAACATGAACATAGGTGCTTCATGACAAAGATTACTAGCATGTTCAACTGCATAATGTTCTGGCACTGTATTTTGAATGACAATAATTTATTAAATAAATTGTAAATATCCTAAATAAATAAACCTGTGTAAAATGGTACTCAAAAAGGACTACAGAGTACTGCTAATGCAAGAAAATTTCCTAAGATGAAGACACAGTGCTTCAGATTGAAAAGGTCTAGCAAGTATTTAAAAGAATAATATAAAAAGATGCCCCAAGACACACCCTGGTGAAATGTATAAATTATAAACATTATTTTAAAAAATCCTAAAATGTACAGAAAAAAAGGCTAACAAGAAAATTAACATCAAACTATATATTTGCAATAGACTGTAACAAATTTAACTTTATTGCAAAACTCTGTGATATAAATTACCCTATATCAGTAACTATAACTAAAACTCAAATCTTTTTAACAAAACTTGGGAGGTGGTAAAAACAAAAGTTTGTGGAATAGTAAGATATCCACTTGCTGGGCTAGAATCTTAACATCTATACGATGTTAACTATTCAAATCTGACAGATCTGAGTAGTATATATCTAAAAGAAATAGGAGATAGCCCAGCCAGCATGACTCAGTGGTTGAGCATTCTACCTATGAACCAGGAGGTCACGCTTTGATTCCGGTCAGGGCACATGCTCGGGTTGTGGGCTCAATCTCCAGTGTGGGTCATAGAGGAGGCAGCTGATCAAGGATTCTTTCTCCCCCCCCCCTTCTCTGAAATCAACAAAAGTATATTTTAAAAATAATAAAAAGATAAAACAGGACATATATACATATATAAAAAAAACATGTAAAGTATAAAGCCTGATTAAAATGTTAGTAAAGCTCTAGCCGTTTTGACTCAGTGCATAGAGTGTCAGCCTGCGGATTGAAGGGTCCGGGGTTTGATTCCAGTCAAGGGCACATGCCTGGGTCGAGGGCTCAATTCCCAGAAGGGGGCCTGCAGGAGACGGCCAATCAATGATTCTCTCTCATCATTGATGTTTCTATTTCTCTTTCTCCCTCTCCATTCCTCTCTGAAACCAATAAAGATATATTTAAAAAATAATAAAATAAAATATGAGTAAAGGGAAAAACAAAATTAAAAAAATGTGAAGTAAAAGGACATATACTCTATTTCTAATTATATGAGAATTTAAATATACTTACTAAAATATAGATCCCATCTTTACTTATATGCTACATAAGACACAGAAAGGTTAAATAAATTAATAAATATATACAAAGAAAACCCCAAATCCAACCTGGAGAATATCATGCTAAGTGAAGTCAGTCAGTCAGAGAGACAAGTATCACATACTCTCACTCATATGTGGAATCTAATTAACAGAATAAACTGATGAACAGGGTAGATCCAGAGACATGGAAATAATCCTTTAAATTAAAAAAATGTCAAGATTGCCCTGATCGGTTTGGCTCAGTGGATAGAACATCGGCCTGCGGACTGAAGCATCCCAGGCTTGATTCCAGTCAAGGGCATGTGCCTTGGTTATGGGCACATCCCCAGTAGGGTGTGCGGAAGGCAATAATTGATGTTTCTCTCTCATCAATGTTTCTAAGTCTTTATCCCTCTCTCTTTCTGTAAAAAAGTCAATAAAACATATTTTTTTTAAAAAGTCAGGATCAGGACAAACTCACCGAAAAGTCTTCGTCTTCCACACTGACCATTATCTTGGAAGAAAGCTCCTCACAGCACAAATTCTCTTCTGCAGTTGCCACCAAAGCAGCACAGCGGGCAAATGCTCTATATAATTCTGACCAAGTTCTAAGTAAGGTCTTCATGGTGGCCTAACAATAACAGTAAAAAAACAACCACAAAAACGTAAGTGTATTATTTACATGTCAAATAACACATCAATTAACATTAAAAATAATACTAACATTTGTAATTTTTATAGAAGAAACAAACATAGGACAATAATTTTGCCATCCACTAACAAATCTCTAATTAGGAGAACTGTAACAATGCCACAATACCAATAGTTATCAAGTGTTAAAAGGAACTTATCTCTTCTCCATTTTCCTTTCTTCCATACTGATTATTAAGTCATTAAAAAAAAAGTCTTGGTACAATTATTATGAGAGTTCATTAAAAAGGATAAAAAAAATGTTTTCAGAAAAATGCAAACAAATTTCTTAGGTAAAAATTTGACGTTGCCTTACCCCTGGAATTTTCTGTGCTGAAAAAATGTGATTTATTGGTAGAATCAATGCACCGTAGATGGCACTAAAATTATGTTCTAAGGCATCACCTTGATTCACTTCATTGGTCTGAAACAAAAATTTTAACGAAATTAGATAAATCATCTAATTTTAGTGTGATAATTATTAATATCATATAATGAGTAGTGAAGAGAATTGTGTCCCCCAATGTTCAGATGTTCATGAGATGGTAAACTTCTCATACCTACAACTGAATGTGTTCTTATTTGGAAACAGGGTCTTTGCAGATATAATCAGAATTTAAAAAGTTAAATGGTCACCTTATAAGAAAAGGGGAATTTAGATATAAAGAAGATATAAAGAAGAATGCCATGAGAAAATGAAGGTTGAGATTGGAGTAATGCATATACAAGCCAAGGAACATCAAGAATTGTCAGTGAACGCCCTAACCCGTTTGGCTCAGTGGACAGAGCATCAGCCTGTGGACTCAAGGGTCCCAGGTTTGGTTCCGGTCAAGGGCATGTACCTTGGTTGCGGGCACATCCCCGGTAGGGAGTGTGCAGGAGGCAGCAGATCCATGTTCTCTCTCTCATCGATGTTTCTAACTCTCTATCCCTCTCCCCTCCTCTCTGTAAAAAATCAATAAAATATATTAAAAAAAAAAAAAAAAAAAAGAATTGTCAGTGACCATGGGAAGCTATGAGAGAGCCATGAAAAATATTCTCAAGAGGTTCAAAGAAACCTGCGAAACACCTTGATTTTGAATTTTTGGCCTTCAGAGCTATTAAGAGGATAAATTGCTGTTATTTCAAGCTATCAATTTGTGGTATAATTTGTTACAGCAACTCTAGAAACAATGCACTATGTTTCAAGTCCTAAAATGTAATCCCAGAGATGACTCCAAAATCGTTTATGGTACTACACACTGAAGGTAGCATTCAGGAAAGGACTTAAAAAACAGGGCCTTGCAATCCTTCAAACACTGGGAAAATATTTTAAAATATACACCTATTTTCTTTCAGAAGAATGTGTTTAATGATGTGCTGGCTTGAGTTGCCAAAATAAAGGCTACTGCAGTCTCCCTTAATAAATTCTTCACAGCCATCACTTCATTTGAGAGTTGTGGTAAAATATTTCCTGAAGAATAATTTTTAAAGATTGATAAAGTAGCTGAAAACCACCAATAGGGACATAACATAAGCTCCACAACTCTGCCAATATTGCCACATATTTAAATGTAAAGACTTATCAACTCTCAACAGATTACTGATTTAGGTACTATTATATGGCTTCACTAACATGGCTTGATCATGAGAATCCTAACATACAGTCTATACAAGATGACAGTTATTATTCCCCAAAATACAAATACTGAAAAAATTCAAGATATACACATGAAAATCTGTATCATATGTGATTGATTCTTCTGGCGTTAGAAGCTCTACTGGAGAAAATAAACTGATTAGTCCCCCTTAAATTACACTTTACTGAACAATAAGGCAGAAATGCAATGAAAAGAAATCAAGTAATCTTAAAAGTAGAAAATGAACCAATCACAGGAAAAAATATTTAATGCCTTCTATTCAAATGCAAACTTCTATTCATTTATTCAAATGCTCTAACAAG
This sequence comes from Murina feae, assembly GCA_004026665.1. Lineage (NCBI taxonomy): Eukaryota > Metazoa > Chordata > Mammalia > Chiroptera > Vespertilionidae > Murina > Murina feae. Next base: position 10,642 of record PVJC01031105.1, on the reverse strand, counting down.
AAAAAAATTCCTTAAATCTTGGGGAAAACATAAATATGTAGCAGACTTTTATCATACCTGATTAATCAATTCGGTTAATGGAATGACTACAATACTCCACATTCTCCAGAGATGCTCCTTGTTTTCCAACTGTTTTGCATTTTGACCAATAACATTTAAAACAGAGTCACTGAAAGCTAGTGGTGAAGTTGGACCAGAAAGAACACAACCTACAAGTGTTTCCAGGTTAAGAAAAAACCTGAAGAGAAAATTGTGAACCATGAAATAAACTTAAGTTTTCCCAAAACACATTAATTACACTGCAACACAATTCTAAAAGTAACTAATACAAAAACAAGAAATGAATTCCAAATCTTTCTCTTTGACAAAACTTATTATATATTGTTAAGCCAGAAAATCTTATTCAAAACTAAGCCATCTTTCCAAGATAAAGATTCTTTTCAGCCCGCCACCGTGGCTCAGTGGTTGAGCATTAACCTATGAACCATGAAGTCACTGTTGGATTCCCAGTCAGGGCACATGCCCAGGTTGCAGGCTCAATCCCCCAGTGGGAGGAGGAGGAAGAGGAAGGAAGATGCAGGAGGCAGCCAATCAATGATTCTCCCTCACCATTGATGTTTCTCTCACTCTCCTTTCCTCTTTGAAATCAATTTTTTTAAAAATCTATATACTTTTTAAAACAATATTTTCAGTTTAAATTACCTTTCATCTTCTACACCATATCCCAAGAGATTATTGTTGAAAATTAGTTGAATTAAGAATAAAGCAGGCGTTCCCTGAAGGAAGATGAGAGATTGCGGTCAATCTTCTTGTTACACTTGTTTTTTTACAATTATGTGAAACATGATCCTTTTAAGATTGACAAAATTTAACTTATGACATATATGACAAAAAGATTAAATTGTATTTGAATATACTGACCAAAGAATCAACTCTTTATTATTTTAATCATAACTGTTCCATGCACAATGAGATATGGTGACAGATTCCAGACATAAAAATTATTAATTTAAAACTTGCTGGCCCAACCATACCTATATTCTGCCAATATTAAGTACACCTTTCACAATTTAGCCAATGTTACTAAACTTGCAAAATTTGTAATGGTAACTAACACTATTAAGTACAAGCAAATAGAAAACTTTCCTTCTGAAACCCCTTTTTAATCCCAAAAAACAGTTCCCTTAATAGTGACATAATTTTTTAATTATTATTCTATCAATTTTTAAATCAGCAAATCCAATTTTCTCCAAATTTTACAACTTAAGCCTCACTATCTGAAGAAAGGGAAAAATCATGGAACTTTTCTTTTTGGCTCATTTTAATCATATAACAACATTTAAGACTAGTGGCCCAGTGCACAAATTTTATGCATGAGGGGGGTTTGTCCCCTCAGCCTGCCTGAACACTCTTCAATTTGGGACCCTTCAGGGGATTTCTGACTGCCAGTTTAGGTCCAAGCCCTGTCTGATCGCCTCTAACCTTCTGTCTGCTGGCCTGCTTGCCTTTAACTGCCCCCCCCCCCCCCCCCCCCCCCCCCCCCCCCCCCCCCCCCCCCCCCGCCCACCCTGCCAGGGCTGTGTGATCAATGCTGCGCAGACAGGCCCTGGTCACCTGACTGGGGCTTGGCGATGGGTCCTCCCAGCTTGCCTCTGCCTTCCCAGCCACAGCTTTGTCCAGAAGGTTGTCTGTAAGCTCTCTCGGTCTAGTTAGCATATTATCCTTTTATTAGTATAGATTAATTAGTACAGATACTTGCATTAAGAATATCCATATTAGCAACCTGATATGCTGGTGAACCTAATGCTTTCTGAGGAAGTCCTTTAATTGTAATTTCCATGAGAACCTAAGAAAGACAAAGGTTTTACTGTAAGTGTTCCATACAGTATTTTATATAGTAAAAATCTACATAGTATTAACTCTTTTTAATTGAACAATTTGTTATGCTTTCATTAAATATAGTCATCATAATGTTGCCCTAGTTTAAAAAGTTCAAATACAGAAATATAAAAACTAAAATGACGAAGTCCTTTATTTCCAGTGATAACTAATGTGAGTTTAGAGTTTGTTTTTCTATACCATCTAAATTTCCATATATGTAAGTATACCAAGAAACATCTTCTAGGTGTGGTTGTCATACTCTTATACCATTATACAAGTGATATTAGACTAAGATACTATGACCTTCATCTGACTGTGTTGTGGAGTTTTCACATCAATATATGAAGACACATGTCTAACTGCTATATGTACATAATTTATACAAACATTTTTTCTATTAATGGCTCTTGAGGTTATTTCTAGCTTTTTATATTACAAAAAGAAATTGTTCAATGAATTATGTACTCACTTAGTACCAGAAGCAAGTATTTCTAAGAATTGCTAACTAAAAGCTGAAACTTAAGACATGCCTCTCAAATGTAATAGAGCCTAGCGAACTGTTAACCTAAAATATCACTATATATTAACCTGAACTATATAACAAAAGTGACGTAACAGAAAGGATAATTGTTAGTGAAAATATGCTTCACATATACTCATTTGAAGTAGATACTAATGATAATAATAAATAGCATTTGTTAACTCATTTACTTTGTTCCTGGAGAATTCTGCACATTATCAACCCATTCTGTGGGAACACTGCATTCTTTAATAGAGACCCCCAAAAAAAATAAATTACCCAACTTCCTTCAGTTAACAAATAGGCTGAGATTCAACCTAGCCAGCTCCAGAGCCCTTGTTATTAAGCACTATGCTTGATTGCCATGCTAGAGTGTCACAACACACACAGGAACAGACTCAGATTTTATGTAAGGGTATTGTTTACTCCATCTGCAGCTTATTTGGGGAAATTCACTACTACAAAAAGTATATCTAAGTAGCTTTTCTTCTACTCTCCTATATGATAAAAGAGATGTTTAATATCAATGTCATTGTGTTGGTTAGAGAGATTTCATTTAATGCCCTGGCCAGTGTGGCTCAGTTGGTTGGAGCATCATCCCATACATTGAAAAGTGTTGGGCTGGGGGGTAGGAAAGGGGGGGGGGGGAGGTCAAGGGGAAAAAATGGAGACTTAATTTAACACTCTTTGTAATACTTTAAGCAATAATAAAAAAGAAAATAAAAAAGAAGAAAGGTAGTGGGTTTGAATCCCAGTAAGGGCTCGTACCAGGGTTTTGGTTTCGATTTCCCAGGTCTATTTGGGAAGTAACCAATTGATATTTCTCTCACATTGGTGTTTTCTCTGTGTGTGTGTATGTGTGTGTTTGTCTACTTCCTTCTCCCTAAAATCAATTAAAAATATATGCTTGGGTAGAGATGTAAAAAAAAAAAAAAGTTCATTTAAAACGCAAAAGATCCATAAGATTACATTTTCTTAAATGTACAAAGTAACAATTAGTGGAGCTTAGCAATCTTGTCATAGAATTAGTGTTTATCCAAGTTTCTTCAAGTTGCATGTCCTTTACTTAATTTTCTCTCTGTAGCTTATCCTTCTCATCATAATGAAAGGTTTTTATAGTTGACATTATAGCCATTACTTTATTTGTTTTCAAATGGAATAGCATTTATTACATGGCCAAACTCATGATTAATACTTGATACGTTTCCCCAAATCCTGATCTGCAATATAAAATTCAATTTCAAAGAGTGGTTTTTAAATACTAGCATTTAGGTATTGTACTTACCAGTGTTTTTGATACAGGAAATACTTCCGATTTCACTATGGTTTGCAAAGATTTTAATAAGAGGGTCAAAACCTCAGAACCTGGTCTCTCCTTTTTGTTACCTATGAACAAGTAAAAGCATGAATGCACTTCTAAACATACAAGTACTAGAGGCCTGGTTCATGGATTTGTGCACCAGTGGGGTCCCTCGGCTTGGCCTATAGGGACTGGGCTGAAACCAGCACCTGCCTGCCACTCCCACTCATCCCGGCCCTGCTATGCCTGCCGCAGGCTCATGCCCAGGACTCGCCATGGACCCTGCATCTGGCACCTGTCAGTCAAGTGGTGCTTCAGCTGTGGGAGTACACTGACCACCAGGGGGGAGGGCCTGTGCTGAGCGTCTGCCCGCTGGTGGTCAGTGCGCGTCATAGTGACCAGTAGTTGGGTCGCTTAAGCATAGATAGACAGATTTTCAGGGGTAAAAATATACATTCAAGAGCTATGAAAATTAATTTTTTACTAAATCCAAAAAATGCTTTGTGCCCTAGCCAGTGTAGCTCAGTTGGTTGAGCATTGTCCTATGCACCTAGGTCACCTGTTTGGTTCCCTGTCATGACACATACCCAGGTGGTGGCTGTGCAAACAGCCAATCTTTCTCATCCATCTTTCTCCCTCCCTGTTTCTTCCTCTCTCTCTAAAATCATTGAAAACATATATATTTAAAGTGCTTTGTTAAAAACTAAAGTCTAGAAGCTATAGTTCAGTTATTTTTAAATTTTATATATAAAAGCCAAATAATTCACTGAGTGCTATAAAAATCATTTGATCAGTATTGTGGTGCTTACCTGATTCAATAACTAACTTTACCAAGTTAATTAGCTCTTTCCAAATAGCACTGACAACTGCATCTGTCAAAATAAAACATACAGTACTTTAGAAGTAGATAAGACTATAATGGCACTCCTCTCATCCTTATATTAAAGAAATTGAGCAATACTTAATTTAGAATATAATTTTCCTTATAATACTCAACTTTATAATTAAATCAGTTTATAAAATACTATCACCTTATTTTTGTTAAAGCAAGAAATGTGGTTGGCTTGTTTGTTTGTTTTTTAAGGACTGTACCATATTAACACTGGGTCATGTAACTACAGTTAATTCTTTTATTTTTCCCTTCACCTGTATTTTCTGTATTCAATGTCTTAAACTTTTGAGACAACAAAGCATAAAGATCAGAATACCTAAAATCCACTGGAAAAATAATTTCCCAAGCCAATTAAATAGCAAATTATTTTATTTATGAAATTTCTTCTCTTCATTTGATAGGCTATTAAACAAAGAAGTTTAGGTGTAGATGATGGTGCAATACAGTCTGGGCTTAATTCATGGCTCTACCATTTACTATGTGACTTTGCAGTTTACTTACAGAACAATGAAATTTTCTCATCTGCAAAACTGACTAAGACAAAAGATTGCTGTGTGGATTAAATGAACTATATCTTACAACACAATCTAGATAATAGGTGACACTATTTAACTATTTGCTATTTTATTTGCTTTTGAACAAATTAATTTTAAAAACTTCTCTTAAATAGTTACCAGAAGCATCTTTTCCAACTGCAACAAAGCTATCATGAACAGCAGTGATAAGTGTATTTGCATATTTGGAAAAAAAAGAAGAGTTGTTGATTAACGGGTATTCGAGAGGCTCTAGAACAAAAAAAGAGACACTGTGTAAAACCACTTTATGAAATAAACTTCTCAATATAAAATTTTAGGTGGTCTGACATGTTTTCTATTAAAAAGGCTTATACTTATTTCTTAATTACAAAATATTTTTGTTAAACTGTATTTGCCCTAAGTAATCTCAATTCTAAATTCCAAATTATACACAAATATTTACAAATAACATCTACCTGAAATTTTTTTCCTTTTTATTAATCCTCACCTGAGGATATTTTTCCATTGATTTTTTTTAGTAAGAATGTGAGAGGGAAAGACAGAAAGAAACATCAATGTGAAAGAAATACATAAATTGGTTGCCTCCTGCACAAGCCTTGACTAGGTGCCAGGCCAGGGAGAAGCCTGTAACCAAGGTGCCCTTGACTGGAATCAAACCTGGGACCCTACAGTCCACAGGCCAATGCTCTATCCACTGATCCAAACAGGCTAGGGCACATCTACCTGAATTTTAATGCTACTGGTAGACAGACTCATTTTAAGCTTTTTAAAAAGTCACATACTAAAAAAATATGAACTAAAAAACTTCAAGCTCATTTCTAAAATCATTCTAGTACTAATCAAATCACCTCCCAATTAACTGTGTTCTATACTGTTTTAGTAACTGAAATTATTTTTAAAGCAAATACCTAAGCTCAGTACAAGTTTGTTTTGCTTAGCAAAACTTAAAACTTCTGGACCCAACAGAAAATGAAGTAACATTTCAAGTCCTAAAAGTTGAATAGAGGGGATTGTGGCCATTACACCAAAATTCGAACTCAAGTTCATCCGGGTGGTTACCGAGGCTCCATATGGGGAAGCACCTTTAAAGCAAAAAGAAGTTATATAAGCTTAAATTATCTACCCAAACAAATATACTGGTTACTACTTCCTTCCAATAAAATGTACCTTCAAATGTAAATAGTGGTTCTCAAATAAGAGTTGAAAGTTTTTGTTTAAAACTAGCAGAATTCCAATTAAATATTAAGTTAAGAACAAGATTATTTGTTACACATCACTTAAATGAATATAATTCTCAGGCATTAATTCATACCCTGAATTATTACTATGCAGGCATGCAGGCATTCCTTAAACTTAAGTATAAAATTCTGGCTCAGAACAGCTAACAGAAAATAATAGTAGCAAATAACTTTCTTTCATGGTGTACATGCTAAGCCACATTTTTTACATCTCTTAAGATGTTGCTTTTAATAATATCCCTTAAAATTCTGGTTCTCAAGCCAACATAATTATCTGTAATGTACCTCACATAATGTACTGGGAAAAAGCTGATCTTTTCCAACTACAACAATGCAATTATTGCAGTAAACATTAACAATCAAGAATATATAATGGACTTTGTGATGGGGGCCAAAATTATGAAGTCCTTCATTTCATGTGACTAACATTGATCAAAGCCTTCAGCCAAAATATTTTTTAAAAAAAGATAAAAAACAAGTATGACAATCTCTTACCTTTGTGTTGAGGGGTCATAGGACTTAAGCCTGGAGAAGTAGGTAGTCGAGATAAACTACCCTGAAGTGAAGCATTAGCATCGATGCTTATTGTGCTTTGAATTAGAGGCACACAAACCTATTAGGACAATAATAATAAAACAGAAACGATATTTATAAACTGCATAATTTTTTCTTTTTTTAAAAAAGCCTTGCATAATACAGCTGATTTTCTTTTTTCTTTTTCTTTTTTAATATATTTTATTAAATTTTTTACAGAGAGGAAGGGAGGGAGAGGGATAGAGAGTTAGAAACATCAGTAAGAGAGAAACATCAATCAGCTGCCTCCTGCACACTCCCCGTTGGGGATATTCCCACAACCAAGGTACATGCCCTTGACCGGAATTGAACCTGGGACCCTTGAGTCCGCAGGCCGACGTTCTATCCACTGAGCCAAACCGGTTAGGGCACAGCGGATTTTCTTTAAGAAGCAGTATAAATTCTCTTAATATGTTGAATTTTATGAGCTATTTCATATTTCAATACACAGGCAAAAAACTGAAATTTGGACAAGTCAAAACTTATAACTGTATTTACCCTAGATGAATACTATCTATAAATTTCTGTTCTAAATTCCAAATTATACACAAATAATTTTTGCGAATAACATCTATCTGAGCTTTAATGCTATTGGTAGACAGACTCATTTTAAGCTTTTTTAAAACATCCTAAAAACTCATTTCTAAGATCATTTTGCACCAGTCAAACCTAGCCAATGAGAATAAATTATGCCGATGATTGTTGGACAACTGGATGTTAGCCTAATGGAACCTTATAATGGCAGAATTTCAAAAATGACAGTCCAAATTATATAATACTATCAATGTCCAATTTTAATTAGTTCATCTTCCACCAAGTTTAAAAGCCCTTTATATTACATTTTAAGTTGTTAAAAATTTCAAGTATATTTAAAGTCTCCCTTTCTAAGAATATACTCACTGCTAATCAGATATTTACATAGGCTAGAAGACAAAGACTTACAGATCCAAAATTAAAACATACTGAAAATCCAAAATAAGCAATAAAAAACATAAAAGCTATCACACCTGTCCTGTTTCATACTTAACTAAAAAAAATTTCAGGCCCTGGACAGGTAGCTTAGTTGGTTAAAGCATTGTCCCCATATAACAAAGGTTGTGGGTTTTATCCCCAGACAGGGCACATATAAGAATCAACCCATGAATGCATAAAATAAGTGGAACAACAAATCTATGTTTGTCCATCTCTCTCTCTCTCTCTCAAATCAATAAAAAAACTTTTAGAAAAAATTCAGAAACCAAGGATGGGATTAACTGCAAAACCAAAGAGGTACAGATAAGATTAAGCCTGGGTCTAAATGCCCAGAGGATATCAAGATCTAAAGAAATTGGCAAAATCATTTCAATAATACTGAAAACCTATGATGGGATTTAAATGATTGGTTATCACTATGAAGTCTTGAAAAGAGAAACAAAAATAAGAATTAATCCAATTTTGTTATCTACCCAGTATAGCATTTGATTTCTATTTAAGTAATATTGAATCTTCTAAGTCCTCTGAAATTCCTTTTTAAAAATCTTCATATCTCTAAAAAATAGATATTTGAGTGTTTGCTAATTAAATGGGCTTATCCTTTAAGGGAAATGAACTCAAGGTCTGTCAAGAAAAAAGATCTTCTATATATATATTGTGATCTGCTAACACAGCAAAAGTAACACTAACACTAAAAGATTAAAGAACACATTAATAAAAAACACACAAAATATTATAATCAACACTTATAACATTACCTGTTCAAAATTAGCAGGAAGATGAGGTCCAAGTCTCATTAGTAAATACCACCAGACTTCTAGTTTTGTTAGAGCTAGAGCTTCCGTTCTCACATGGATGGAACTCAAAGGCTGCATTAACAACTTTAGTCTTTTCGCACTGCACAGTATTTCTTAAAAGAAAATGAAATAAGTACCCAGGTAAAAACATTTAAGAGCAAAAGATTACATTTTAAGAATGAATATGCAATAGTCCTTTTTTTTCACCATATCGAGAATTTTTTAAAAAAATTTTTTAATTAACAGGTGTTCCTGTTTCACCCAAAATTTCCCCCTGACAAATTCTAGTACACCTAGACCACAAGAGTTAGGGAGGCAACAACAAAAAAGGAGTAAGTGTTATTTATTAAATACTGAGGGCCAGGGGTGATTTTGCAATCAAACGTCATTTGTCAATGTCTAAAATATTTTTTGGTTGTTACAACTTGAGAAGCAAAGATATGGAGAACACTACTGGCATCTAGTGAGGTGCATTCAGAAATGCTGCTAAACTTCCTACAATACAGAGCAGTCCTCCACAATGAACTGTCTAGCCCAATATTCCAAAACAATGAGAAACTCTCCAAGCTGCTTTGTATTTTTGTCCTCTCCATTTTATAGGTAAAAAATAGAGGCTTACTGCCTGGCTAGTGTGGCTCAGTTGTTGAACATTGACCCATGAACCAGATTACAGTTCAATTCTTGATGAGGGCACATGCCAGGGTTTGGGGCTCAATCCTCAGTAGAGGGTGTGCAGGAACAGATGACTGATGACTATCTCCCATCACTGATGTTTCTATCTCTCTCTCCTCTCTCTCTAAAACCAATAAAAACGTATTTAAAATAGAGGCATTTTTTATACTGTCAAAAATGGTTATTTTTAAATTTTGCTAGTAATTTATTTTATCAAACATTATAAACATTGTTGCCATTAGATTTTGGAAACCTAAATCTACATTAATAATAATTACATATTAAAATTCAGCATAAGAATGTAATCGAATTCTTGAAGCAAAATATCTACATCAGAAGTCTATAGTGTGTGTGTTGATTGGGAATACATATAAAGACAGTCTGTGCTAAATTAACTTACCAAAAAGACTTAAAAAGGACTTTGAAGTAAGAAAATAAGTCAGACTACTGTAAGAACAAATCCTCTACTTATGAGGAGCTACAAAAAAAATACCCTGTAGCAGAGATTGCCAAGTGCATACAATAATCTATTTTCTTTTAGTTACAAGACCTGCTTTCATTCGTAACAGTAATGGCTGCCCAATTTTGACTTATCAAGTCTCTTGTTTAGTCATTCTACCCAATGATACTTAAGTAGTGATGAATGTGGATTTCAAGAATGCTCAATACAGAGAGCCAGCTCAGCTGAAAAGTTCATTTATGCTCTCTGCCTTCGCTCTTTCCTATAGTCTGCAACTAAGGCATATACTGAAGATAACAGAAAAAAGTCAAGCACCTGATTTGTTAATGACTTCCTAGATCCATAATACAAGTCGTAGACTCTCTAGCTCTAGACTTACTTCATCTTCATTAACCCCCTCCTATTTTATGCTATAACATTCAACTGTTTGTAATTCCAACAGATTTAGTCGTGAACATTATCTCATGCTAACAGTTCATAAGCAACAAAAAAGAAAGTGACATTTGTAATTAAAACTGGTGCACTTTTACCAACATTTTCAATAAAATTATAGTTAATGCAAATAATCACTTTATAAAACACATTAAAAGAGGAAATAATGTGTCTTTGGTAGAGAAAAAATATATATAGGATGAAATCCACATTACTTAGATCTGGCAATATACAGTATTTATTATACTGAAGATTAATTACCCAGTTAAGTAGGTACTAATACTGACACATCTATATATCTATATCTAAATCTATGTATCTAGATCGATCTATCTATCTATCTATCTATCTATCTATCTATCTCAAACA
>PVJC01031104.1:0-20793 GCA_004026665.1 Murina feae | reverse complement strand
TGACAGGGGACCTCAGGTCATGCCTTCCACCCACAGGGCTTGACAGGAGACCTCAGGCTGCTCCCCCTGCCCTGGCACCAGGCCAGAGGAACTCAGGCTGCACCCTCTTCCCTGGTGCCAGGCTGGGGGACCTGAGGCTGTGCCCCCACCCAGCAGGACTTGATAGGGTCCCACAAGTTGTGCCCTCCACCATGGTGCTGGGCCAGGGGACCTCAGGCCATGCCCCCCACCCCAGCACCAGGCCAGGGGACCTCAGGCTGTGCCCCCTGCAATGGCACCAGGCTGGGGGATCACAAGCCACTCCCTCCACCCAGCAGGGCTTGATGGGGGACCTCAGGCTATGCCTCCCTGCCCTGGCACCCAGGGGACCTGAGGTTGCACCCCCCAACCGGGCAGGGCTTGACAGGGTGGGACTGGCCAGGTCTTTATCTAGCCCAATGAAGGGGGGCCGTCCAGGACTGGGTCTTGAGTGATTCTGAGTTGCACATGGGTGGTTGAAGACCTGACTCTGGGTTCCATGGTGAACCCCAGACTCTGACTGGAGGAAGATTTTCATATACGTTTTACTAATTTTCTTTAATCTCTGACACTTCTATTATAGAGAAAGGGCAAATAGCAATATTAAAATATTTCCTCTAATTAATCCCCTTTTAATGTGCACAAATTTTGTGCACTGGGCCACTAGTATAGATAGATAGATAGATAGATAGATAGATAGATAGATAGATTAGGGCCCATCTAATGATTCATCTGAACTTGATAACCTCTGTAAAGATATCATTTTTAAACAATCTCATATTCTGAGGTCCCTGGTACTAGAACTTCAACATATCTTTTTAGGGTGCAAAATTCAACCCATTATGCATTGTTATTCAGTGGTGGGTATTAAACAGGCATATTCTCTAAAATGGATGACATAAGCATGCACTTTACTTAAAACAATTGATAGTATGTGTTGTAAATGATAAAAGTTGAATTTCTGACATAAAATAGCTATACTATTTTTCATTTCTATCTTCAATGTATGAATGATCAACTTTCATTGCAACCTTGCAAAGTTTTTGTGCCATCAATACTTTCGTACTTATCCATTTGATAGGTGTGGAGAGATATCTCATTGTGTTTTCTTTTTTTTAAAAAATATGTTTTTATTGATTTTTGGCGAGAGAGGAAGAGAGAGGGATGGAGAAAGAAACATCTATGACAAATAAATATTACCAATCAGCTGCCTCGTGCACATCGGCACCAGGGATTGAGCTGGAATTTAATGAATAAAATAAATTGATGAATAAAATAGAACCAGGGACATAGAAGCATGAAACAGACTGACGAATCTCAGAGGAAGGCAGGGTGGGGAGTGATTAATCAGGGAACTTATATGCATATATGCATAACCCATGGACACAGATAATAGAGTGGTGAAGGCCTGGGAGGGGTGGGTCGAGGTCAAGAGAGCTAATGGGGAAATAAAACACACAAACAAAGGAGATATCTGTAATACTTTCAATTATAAAGATAAAAATAATGTAAAAATATTTTAGTGGAATTAAAAACATAACCTTAAATATTTTATTTTTTAAGCAAAATATGGGTAGCTTTCTATTTACATTTAATAAGTTGTCAATGTGTAGGCATTTTTAAGAAGTCTATTTTACATTCTATTTTGGGGGGGGCTTTTTACTTTTTTTTTTCAACTTATTTTTATTTATTGTTTAAAGCTTTATATGTTTATCTTTTCTCCTGATTGACCCCTCCTTGCCCTGCTTACTCCCACCCATAAGGGTAAGCCCCCACCGCCCGGGACTTGTATGAATGTATATTAGCATAACCAATGGACATTCTATTTTAAATAATTTTATTTCTCTTCACACATGCCATCCCCCAAAAAATTCTAATTTAGAAACTCAGCAGGAGATAGTTCAGAGACACGTTTAAGAGAAACTGGAGACCTTAGGCTGCTATCCCCTTAGGAATGCTTGTGGAAACTATTGATCACCACTGTGTATTTCAACTCCATGTAATTGAACTCTTACACGACTAAAGAATTTCTTTTAGACAAAATTACTTGTGAACCATAAAAAAACAACTCAAATAATAAAAATCACATTTTGATGAAGGATTAATGCTGATTTATATATTGCCTCAGAACACAAACTTCACAAAAGTTATAAAGAGAAGTTTTAATTCAATATGTATTTTATCATAGAAACAACCATCTACAAAAAGCATCATTTTATTCCAAAGTTAAAAAATAGAAATACAGATAACCAAGTACTTAATGCAATTTTATTGCTATATGGAATTCCAATAAGCCATTCCAAACATATTATATTCAATATAATTAGCATGCATTAGTAAAATATTTGAAGATGGGGTAAAAAAATAATCTCTTGCTTGTAAGAATTGTGTCAGTATAGTTTCTGAGTACTAGATTCATTAAGATTACAAATAAAATTTCTTGCCTATTTTTTCCTAAAAGAAAGTACTAGTTCTTATTTTAAATATTCACTTTTGTTTTCCATTATAATTAATTATACACATCTATATTAAACAGAAAGTATATATTAACTTATCTTTTAGGGTAAGGTGACCAGACGTCCCACTTTTGGCGGGACAGTCCCAATTTTTAACAATTTGTCCCGTGTCCCATGGCGTTTTAAAAAAGTCCTAATTTTTGAAAAGAATGCACGACAAGCTAGGGAACAGCGGGAGAACGGGAAGGGAATATACGGTTTTCGGTCGCCAAGTGGTCAATGGTGTCCCACTTTACCAATGTTAAAATCTGGTCACCTTAGGGAAATGGTAGTTTTTTTTATGTTTTCCCTTTCAGAATTTGTCTAAACATAATCAACATGTCTTCCCAAGTAAATGATCCTCTACTTACAAGCAAGTGGAAAATAAAATTATTTATGATTATGCAATCTTTATTATGTTTTTCTCTGAGTCTAGATTGCATAAGTAGCTTTTGGATACATTTTATCTCCATAAATTTGAAAGCTGAAAAATTTTATTGTGATTCTCAAAAATGCACCTGGATAAACATTGTTCTCAGAGAGGAAGGAGTTTGATATAGACATACACCTCTAAACTGAATAACTCAGAGATGTAAAATCATACAAAAGTTGACCTATGATCTATTCAATATGTCCATATTAATTTTTTTAATATAATAAAATTAGAGGCCCAGTGCATGAATTTGTGCATGGGTGGGGTCCCTCGACATGGACTGTGGGGATTAAGCCAAAACTGACAGTCCAACACCGCCTGCTATTCCTGTCTGCCACGCCCACTCAGGCCGGCTCAGCTGTGCCTGCCACAGCAGGACTAACTAGCCATGAGCCATGTGTCTTGCAACTGTCCTAAGGGGGTTGAGGGGTCTTGGATGTGATCAGCCCTTCCGGAAGGCAGGTGGTGGGATGCCCTTGCTAGCCTGGGATTTGGATCCATCCCTTTGACCTTGGCACTGGCTGTCAGGAGCCACCTGGTGGCTGCTATTACATCATTTCTTCTTTGCAGAGCATCTACTGAGGGAAAGCTGCCACAGTGCCCAAGGCTGACTTCCAGGAGGCTGGTGGCACTGTCAGGATCATGCCTGTGGTACCTGTCTGTCAATGACTGAACTGTTCTCTGGAGATTGGACCTACAGGATCACTGAAGAATTGAATGGCTGCCACCAGGATGGTGGGCCGCTGGTATGGGTCAGTCAGCTGAGCAGCACCCTCGCTGTGTGAGCGCACTGACCATCATGGGGCAGCTCTTGGGCTGAGCATATGCCCACTGGTGGTCAGTGCACATCATAGCCTGGCCAATGGGTCAACCAGACATTTGATCACTTAGGCTTTTATATATATAGACTAGAGGCCCGGTGCAAAAAAATTTGTGCACTTGGTGGGGTCCCTCAGCCCAGCCCAGCCTGTGCCCTCTCTCAGTTTAGGACCCCTCGGGTGATGTCCATCTGCTGGCTTAGGCCCTCTCCCCAGGGGAATGGGCCTAAGCTGGCAGTCAGACATCCCTCTAGCAGCCCAGGATCCCTCAGGGAATGTCCACTTGCCAGAGGGAAGCAGGCCTAAGCTGCAGTTGGGCATCCTTAGCGATGCTGAGGAGGTGAAAGTGGCTCCCACTACTACCACTGAACTGGCAGCCATCAGCCTGGCTTATGGCTGAGCAGAGCTCCCCCTGTGGGAGGGTACTGACCACCAGGGGGAAGCTCCTGCATTGAGCATCTGCCTCTTGGTGGTCAGTGTGTGTCATAGTGACCAGTCATTCCAAGTCATTCTGCTGTTAGGGTCAATTTGCATATTACCTTTTTATTAGATAGGATAGAGTCCTGATGGATAGGTGGAGGCCGGCCGGTTTTCCCTGAAGGGTGTCCCGGACCAGGGTTGGGTCCCGCAGGGGTGCCTAGCAGGCCTGGGTGAGGGGATGATGGCTGTTTGCAGGATTGTCACATCCTCTTGAGGTTGGTGGTCCCCACTGGGGTGCCTGGCCAGCCTGGGTGGGTGAGGGGATGATGGCTGTTTGAAGACTGGCCAAGCCCCCAATTGGGGACCCTCACCCTATGAGGGTTGGCCAGCCTGGGTGAGGGGCTGATACCTGTTTGCAGGCTGGCCATGGCCCCCAGCTACCCAAGACCCCAGCAAGGCTGGTTGGAAGCAGTTATCTGGGATTTATTTATCTTATATAATTGAAACTTTGTTGCCTTGAGTGGAGGCCACAGCCAGCCAGGGCAGGCAGGAAGCTTGGCTTCCTCCATCACCGGGGCAACCAAGCCTACTGCTTGCTCCAGCTCCGTGGCTGCTGGCCGCCATTTTATTTGGGTTAATTTGTATATAGTTGACTGATGGGCATGCCTTGGGGTGTAGTGGAGTGACACCAATTGCATGTTTCTCTTTTATTAGATTAGATGAGTGCATACATGTGTGTGTGATTTGCACCAGGTACTCATAATCATGTATAATTTAGGTAAACATTAAGAATGTACATCAAACAGTAGGATTATATCTTCAGCTATTTAAAGTGTACATCATCCAAAAATGATAAGCAGCCAAAACCCTTTTTTTTCTTTGCTGAAGGAGAGGCAAATTGCATAATTATT
This sequence comes from Murina feae, assembly GCA_004026665.1. Taxonomy (NCBI): domain Eukaryota; kingdom Metazoa; phylum Chordata; class Mammalia; order Chiroptera; family Vespertilionidae; genus Murina; species Murina feae. The sequence continues at coordinate 15,698 of PVJC01031104.1, read as the reverse complement.
TTTGAAAACATCTTATTTTTTTTCTTATAAATTTAAACATATACCTTCTATATAATCAGTAATCCCACTCTTAGATATGAACCTAAGAGAAATAGAAACCTCTATTCATACTAAAACCTTATGTTAATTATTATGGTATTACTATTAATAACCACCAAAACAACAATTACAATGAATGGATAAATTATGGTATAGCCACACAATATTATAATACTCAGTGATAAAAAATAAACTTTTGATCCATGAAACATTAATTAATCTAAAATGGTACTCAGTGATAAAAACAATAAACTTTTTATTCATGAAACAACATTAATGAATCTAAAATGGGTTATGTTGGGAGAACCAAGATGGCAGCATAGGTAAATGACGGTACTCACCACCTCCCACAGCCACATCAAAATTACAACTAAAATACAGAACAACCATCATTTACAACCACCTGAAATCTGGCTCAATGGAAGTCCTGCAACTAGAGAAGTAAAGAAAGTATATTGAAACTAGTATGAGGGCAGAGGCACAGAATACGCTGGTCTGACACCTACACATGGCACTTTTTTTCATCAGGAAGGATATCTCAGCTGCAGAGGCCTCCCCAGAGAAGCAAGTGGTCCCAGCCTCACACCAGACCCCCAGCCCAGGTTTCCAGACCTGAGAAGAGAAGTCCCGCTAACTTTGGGCTTTAAAAACTAGTGGAAATTATGGCTGAGTGGCTCAGAGGATGCTGGAGACCAAGGTAGTTCCTCTTAAAGGGCCAATTATTGAACTTACATGGTATCACTTCTTCTGAGCTCCAGTGCAAGGCATTGGGGGATCCAGGGACATACAGTAAGTAACCAGATTGTCAAGCACTGAAGCTGGAACATGGGGGTGGCTTTCTCCTAGACTAGGATGATTGTAGGAGTCATTATTACTATGCTGGAACCTGACTTGTTGCAGAGCTGACTGGCAGCCATATCTGAGTTTCCATCAGCATGGCCCACACTGTTCTCTTCACTCTGGCGAGTCCCTGAAATCCTACGCCATTCCATTTGCAGTCCCATCCAAGCTGTTTGCAGCCACTTTTCCATATGAATGGCATGCCCCTGCTCAGGGTTCAGGCTTTTCTATAATATCTCAAACAAGAAGTAGCTGGCATATGCATGCCCCATATATATCAATAAGAGTCCCAAGACTCAGCATTAGTACCAGCCTGCATTGCTTCACAATTGGGCCTTGCCAGGGTATTTCCAAGCCCAGTAAAAGTAGCATCCACCTGCAGATATTTCTGTAGCATCTGCCCGGTGTCCCTGGTGGCTGACTTTGCACATCCTGGGAGGCTTCATAGCCAGTGCACCCAGTAGAGACATTCAGACTATAACAGATTATAACTCTACACATCCACAAATGATACACTAAAGGGGCAGACTCAGTGAGCACTAAAGCTCCACTGAAATAAGTCTTGCTCCATAGGGTTGTCTCCTGCACAGAAGCACTTCCACTGTATTTGCAACTGGTCTTCACAGCCAATTGGCCTGGAGGTCAATTCCTCCAAGTGATGCCACCACCAATCAAGGCCCAACTTACAACAACATTGAGCACACAGCCCACACAAGGGTATACCAGCGCAAGAGTGCCCAGCACAGGTGACTGGGGAGGTTGAGCCACTGGACCATAAAGGAACCTACTATCCTGTTTCCCCAAAAGTAAGACATCCCCCGAAAATAAGACCTACTTACAGTTTTGCCTCTCGCTGAAATATAAGCATCCCCTGAAAATAAGACCTCTATGATAATAAGGCCTCCCCAAAACATAAGGCCTCCCTGATAATAAGCCCCCCCCCCAAAACATAAGGCCTTACCGATAATCAGGCCCCCCGAAGCTAATGTAACTCTGGACTCTGGGCTGTAGTGGCAGGCGCTGCCACACAGCTCACTGTTGGCTGCAGTGTAGCCAGAGTAGACAGGAAGTGTGAGGTCTCTTTTAATCAGAGAGCTCACGCTGCCACCAGGACAAGCTGCCACCTGCTGCTTACTCTGCTCTGACGGAGTCTGGCTGACTCACAATTAGACAGTGAGTAGTGCAGGACAGGAGTCGGGCACATTGTGTGCATACACAGGAAATAAATTTCTTTTTTTTGTTGTTCAACAATAAATGTGTATCGTATTCTTCTTCATGGAAAAATAAGACATCCCCTGAAAATAAGACCTAGCGCATCTTTGGGAGCAAAAATTAATATAAGACACTGTCTTATTTTTGGGGAAACAGGATACACAAGTTGACTGTATAAATTCTAGGAGACAAAAACTCTAAGTAATACATAGAAACAAACACAGGGAAGCTGCCAAAATGCAGACACAAAGAAACATATCACAAATGAAAGAAATGGAAGCAAGCAAACTACTGGATACAGAATCAAAATAATCATTATAAGGTTACTCAAGGATCTTAATGAGAGATTCAAGGCATGTATGAGAGCATCAAGGAACTTAGTGAGCCTTTTAAGGATCTTAGTGAGAATTTCAAATAAATAAAAAAGGACCAGCCAGAAATTAAGCCCTCACTAACTAAAACAAAGAATAATTTATAGTCATTCAATAGTAGAAGAGAGGATTCTGGGAATCAAATAAATTATTTGGAATATGAGGAAGCAAAAAACAATCAGAAAAGCAAGAAAACTCTAAAAATATGAATATAGTATACGGAGCCTCTGGGACAACTTCCAGCATCCCAACATTCACATTATGGGGTGGCCAGAAGGAGAAGAGAGAGCAAGATATTGAAAATCTATTTGAAGAAATAATGATAGAAAATCTCCCCTATGTGGTGAAAGAAATAGACTTACAAGTCTAGGAAGCACAGAGAGTCCCACACAAGAGGAACCCAAGAGGCCCACACCAAGATACATCATTATTAAAATGCCAAAGGTTGAAGATCCAAGATGGAGGGCAACAGGACTACAGGGAGGGAGAGAGTGTGACAGTGTAAATAAGTGAGAGGGACATGGGTGGAAATGTGTGATATGTGTGTGGGTGAATGAGGGGACAGATATTGCAGAAGTCCCAGAGACTTGCAGATGGGGATCTCCTGGAGAGGGAGTCCCTGCTACCACCACAGGCACCCCCAGGCCACCTTGGCTTTGGAACTGAACCTATGCCATCTTGTAGAGGAGACCAAAGGAGGCCAGGAGTGCTGCCACACAAACATCCAGACTGACCTTGGACCTGTACAGGGATCTGCTTGCCAGCCATAACCCACATGGAACCACCATGGTGCTCTGGCAGTAAACAATGTTTTATCATGCGTGGGTCCCAGACATCTGCAGTGAGAGTGCATCAGAAAGACCTCCTAAGCTATGCCTTCTAGCAGGAGCCCAAATCCAGCATCCCATGTACCCATGCTGAGTGCAAGCCATTGGTATTCCATTTCTTGCTCCATTCCTTATCCCAATACAAAATCATAGCCAGGTGTATGCTACACCTCACACCCAGACAAAGTCATTGCCCAGTGAGCACCCCAAACCTGGGACAGACAAAGCCACAGCCCAATGTGTGCCATGTTCCCAGAAGAGACAGAGACTTGGGCCAGTGGATGCTCTGCCATCAGTACAGAGCATTTGGCTGGTGTGCACCTCACCCCAGGCACAGACAGAGCTGCATCACAGAGTTGTCTATGATCCAGACACAGACAGTACCTTTGGTCTCTACATGCCCTGCACACAACAAAGACAGAGCGGTCACCTGGCATGCGCCTTACCCCTAGCCCAGATCAGAGCTATTGGTGCACACTAATCAGCCTAACCACAGGTCACAGGACCACCCTGCAAGTGCATTGCAAGAGAGACCTAGGGCACCATCCTGCCTAAGGGGCTGGGGCCACACAGTGAATTGCAGCCAGAGGGCTTTTAGCCATCATAAAGAGTCACACATGAGAGGAACTATGCACCTGCAAGAAATAGTAACTGAGGGATCAGAACCATTGGAGAGTGGGGTAAAACTCAATCAGAGCCAAAAATGTGTGAAACTCAAGGCAGACCCAGCCCCTGGGTCCAGCAAGTCCATGACCATTGGACTGCTAGGAGCTTCAACCCATGAAACCCCAAGAGAGCAGCCTAGGGACAGAAACAGAAGCAAAAAATAGGGAGAAAATAAACAACCCACAAAGGAAAGAATGGGAAGAATAAGCAGAAAAGCAACTAAGTGAAATAGGGGCATGCAATATGTCAGAAAAAAATCAAAATATCATACAGCTCATAAACTGGATGGATGGGAAAATGAATAACCTACTTAAGAATCAAGAGGAAATAAAAAAAATAATATAGCTACAATAAAAAACATGATGCAAGGTTTCAAAATAGACTAGAAGAAGCTGAGGACTGATTTAGTGAGTTAGAAGACAGGGCAATAAAACACACCCAATCTGAGCAGCAATTAGAAACCAAAATTAGAAAGCAGGAGGAGAGCCTAAGGGAGCTTTGGGACAACATGAAACAAAGTAAAATAAGTATAATAGGAGTTCCAGAAGGACAAGAAGAGCAAGGGTTGAACAACCTATTTGAAGAAATAATGACAGAAAACTTCCCTGATTTGGAGAAGAAAAAGTCACACAAGCACAGAGTCCAAAACAAGATGAACACAAAAAGACCCACACAAAGACATGTCATAATTACAATGAGAAATATTAGCGATAAAGAATCTTAAAGGCTGCAAGAAAGAGACAGAGAGTTACCTACAAAGGATCTTTCATTAGATTATCAAATTATTTTTCAACAGAAACACATCAGGCCAGAAGGGACTGGAATGAAGTACACAAAGTGATGTAAAGCAAGGGGCTGAGACCAAGAATACACTATCCATAAAGGCTATCATTCAAAATTGAAGGGGAAATCAGAAGCTTCATGGACAAAAAAAAAGAAAGAAAGAAAGAAAAAAAATGGGAGGAGTTTTTCAATACCAGGCCTGCAATGTAATAAATGCTAAAGAAAATGTTGTAAAAATAAGAAACATACAGGAAAGAAGGAACGCAAGCATAAAGAATAAAAATGGGTACAAACAAGTACCTATGAATAATCACTTTACAGGTAAATGGACTAAAAGTACAAATCAAAAGACATATAGTGGCTGAATGGATAAGAAAACATGACCCCTATGTATGCTATCTACAAGAAACCTACCTCAGAACAAGCAACTCACACAGACTGAAACTGAAGGGATGGAAAAATAGTTTCTAAACAAATTCAAATGGAAAAAAAAGCTGGGGTGGCAATACTTATATCTGACAAAATAGACCTCAAAGTGAAGGCCATATCAAGAGATATAAATGGAACTCCCATTTGGCCCAGTGATCCCACTTCTAGGAATATATCCCAAGAAGCTATAAACACCATTCAGAAAAGATATATGCACCCTTATGTTCATAGCAGCACAATTCACCATAGCTAAGATTTGGAAACAACCTAAGTGCCCATCATCAGATGAGTGGATTAAAAAACTGTGGTATATCTACACAATGGAATACTATGCTGATATAAAAAAGAAGTAATTCTTACCATTTGCAACAGCATGGATGGAACTAGAAAGCATTATGCTAAGCAAAATAATCCAGTCAGAGAAAGATAAATATCACATGATCTAACTCATATGTGGAAGATAATGATCAATACAATTTGATGAACACGGATAGATCCAGAGACAAATGGTAAGGGAGGTGACATTAGAGAGCAACCAAAGGACTTGTATGCATGCATATTAACATAACCAATGGACACAGACACTGGGAAGTGGGGGCTTGCATTAAGTGGGAATGGCTGGGGGAGGGTCAATTTGGGGAAAAGGAGACATATGTAAAACTTTAGACTATATATATATATATATATATATATATATATATATATATATATATTTTTTTTTTTTTAAATGATGCTTTTGAAGGAATAAAAAAAAAGTAAATCAACAACAACAACAAAAATACCAGTGGCATATTTCAGACCTAGAAAAAACTCTCCAAAAATTCATATGGGATAAAATAAGACTCTGAGTAGCCAGAACAATCTTAAGAAAGAAGAACAAAGTTGGAGGGATCACAATACCAGATATCAAGTGATACTGCAGCCCCATTTTTCTCAAAACTGCTTGGTACTGGTACAAGAACAGACATACCGACCAATGGAACAGAACAGAGATCCCAGAATTCAACCCAAGCTATTATGCTCAATTAATATCTGCCAAAGGAGGTAATAGCATACAATGGAGTTAAGACAGTCTCTTCACTAAATGGTGTTGGGAAAATTGGACAGATACATGCAAGAAATGAAACTAGACCACCAATTTATATCATACACAAAAAATAAACTCAAAATGGATAAATGACTTAAACGTAAGAAGGGAAACCATAAAAATCTTAAGAAGAATCCATAGACAGCAAAATGTAAGACTTACGTTGTAGCAATATCTTTACTGATACAACTCCTAGGGCCATGGAAAGTAAGGAGAAAATAATCAAATGGGACTACATCAAAATAAAAAGCTTCTGCACAGCAAAAGAAACCATCATGAAAACGACAAGAAAGCCCACTGCATGGGAGAACATATTTGCCAATGTTATCACTGATAAGGGCCTAATCTCCAAAATGTATAGGGAACTCATACAACTTAACAAAAGGATGATAAGCAATCCAAACAAAAAATGGGCAAAAGATTTAAATGGACACTTTTCAAAAAGGACATACAGAAGGCCCTGAGACATATGAAAAGATGTTCAAAGTCACTAATAATTTTAGAGATGCAAATCAAAACAACAATGAGATACCATCTCACACCTGTCATAATGGCTATCAACAAATCAACAAATGTCAAGTGCTGGCAAGGATGTAGAGAAAAAGGAACCCTTGTGTACCCCTGGTGGGAATACAGACTGGTGCAGCCACTGTGGAAAAAAGTATAGAGTTGCCTCAAAAAATTAAAAATGGAACTCCCACTTGACCCAGTAATCCAACTTCTGTGAATATATCCCAAGATATCAGAAACACCAATCAGAAAGAACATACGCATCCCTATGTTCCTAGCAGCACAATTTACAATAACTAAGAGTTGGAAACAGCTTAAGTGCCCATCAGTGGATGAATGGATTAAAAAACTGTGGTACATCTACACAATGGAATGCTATGCTCCTGTAAAAAAGAAAGAACTTTTACCATTTGCAATGGCATGAATATACCTGGAGAGCATTATGTTAAGTGAAATAAGCCAGTCAGAGAAAGATAAATATCACATGATCTCACTCATTTGTGGACTATAATGAACAACAAAAACTGATGAACAAAAATAGAACTAGAGACAGAGAAGCATCAAACAGATGGTCAAACTTCAGAAGGAAGGCAGGGGAAGGTGGCAGGGAGGGTATGAGATCAACCCAAGGATTTGTATGCATGCATATAAGCATAACCAATGGACAGAGACTCTAGGGGAGTGAGGGCATGTGCTGGGGGCTAGGGGTGGCCAGGGAGAGTACCATGGGAAAAAAGGGAAATACATGTAATACTATGTATAATACTTTAAACAATAAAGAATTTTTTAAAAAATGTAATATTAAAAGACAAAAAGTTACTATTAAAAGCAGTTAGAGAAAAGTAGTTGGTTATTTATAAGGGAGTGCCCATATGACTGTAGACTGATTTCTCAATGGAAACTGCAGTCCAGAAGGGAATGGCAAGAAATATTTAAAGTGATAAATAGCAAGGACTTACAACCAAGATTATTCTACCCAGAAAAGCTATCATTTAGAATTGAAGGTCAGATAAAGAGCTTCGCAAACAAGAAAAAGCTAAAGGAGTTATCACCACCAAACCAGTATTACATGAAATTTTGAAGGATATTTTTTAGGAAGAGGAAGATGAAAAGATAAAAATATGAACAATAAAATGACAGCAAATACATATCTACCAATAATTGAATATAAAAATAAACAAAGAAATCTAATGAACAAATAACCCATTGAATAAAATAGGATCAAAGGCATGAAAGCATGGGACAGACGGACAAATCTCAGTGTGAGAGGAGAGAGGGAAGAGATTAATTAAAGGTCATGCCTATTGATACAGATAGTAGGGTAGTGAAGGCCTGGAATGGGGCGAGTGGAGGGGGCAATGGTGGGGAAAGGGGAGAATGGTGGGGCATTTGTAATACTGTCAACAATAAAGAATTTTTAAAAACCTGAAAAACAGTGAATTACATCAAGTGAAAAATAGACTAGAAAGGTTACATCATATATGATTTTATTTATATGGCACTCTGAAAATGAATAAGATATTGAAATGGAAAGCATCATTAGAAGCTAAGAATTTTGGAGTTGCAGTAGAAGTTAACTGACTATAATGGAGCAGCATTAAGAAAATTTGGGGGTGATTTGACTGTTTTATATGAAACTCATGGTGGAAGCATGATTCTATGCATTTGTCAAAACCCAAACATTGCACACAACACAGTGAAATTTGCTGTGCAATTAAAAACTGACTAGAAAAATGTATGGAAGAAGAGAATTAAAATGATTAAAAATAATACAAATGTATTACAAAAATATTACAACCTCATTGACAGTTATGTGGAATGGCAAAGAATCAATCTAGGTAACTTTTTTATGTTTTTTTGACTGGATATTAACTAAGTCTAGAGACCAAGGTAATTGTACACAAACATTGTAGTATCCTGTCTAATAAAAGAGTAATATACAAATTAGGCATCATTCTGTCACAAAGATGGCTGCCCCCATGGCCACAAGATGGCATCCCCCATGGCCACAAAATGGCAGCACCCAATCCGATTTAGCACTGCCACTGAAGTGGACAGGCCTGCTAGCCAGGCAGGTGGCGGGGAAGGCAGGGGACCCGAGGGGCGGAACAGGCGATCAGAGGGGACTGAGGGTTCCCCTGCCCAGGCAAGAGGCCTTCACAAGAGGCCTCAGGAATGGGAAAGGATGGAGCCAATGATCGGAGGTGGTAAGAGCAGAGTTGGTGATCAGAGGGGTATGAGGGTACCCTACCCAGGCATAAGGCCTGGGCCAGTGCCTCAGGCCTGGGCAGGGGCAAGGCTAGAAATTTCAGGGGCCTTGGCTCCTCAGAGCCAATGATCTGAGGGGCAGGGGTGGAGCCTGCAATCTCTGGGGTCTGGGCACCAGTGGAGCCAGCAAAGTAGGAGTCTGAGGGTCCCATGCCTAGGCCTGCAGCCTTGGCCAGAGGCTGCAGTGGGGCAGGTGTGGAGCTCGTGATCTCAGGGCCAGGGCAGGAGCAGATCCAGCATTGGAGGGATCTGGGGGTCCCCTGCCCAGGCCCATAGCCTTGGCAAGAGGCTATCAGTGGAGCAGGATCAGACCTGGTGATCACAGGGGCCTGAGCTCTGTGAAGCCAGCAATCAGAGGGCCTTGGGGGTCTTATGCCTAGGCCTGTAGCCTCAGGCAGAGATTGCAGACCTGTGCAGCAGCAGAGCCAGTGATCACAGGGGTCTGGGGATCCCCTGTCCAGGACTTCAGCCTTTGCCAGAGGTTACAGGCCTGGGCAGGGTGGAGCTTGGATTGGAGGGGTAGGGGTGGAGTCGATGATCAGAGTGAACTACAGAGGAAACACCTTTTCTTACTACTCATTGGCTAAGCTCCCTGTATGTCACTGGTAATATTCTTAGTAACTTGGGTAATAAGAATCCAAAAAGGCAATCTAGGGTTTTTCCACCACACTCCTGGAGAAAAAAAAAAAATGAAGGTCCACTGATGGAGGGCTAAGAAATGTCATACCCTGCCCTAGCCAGGTTGGCTCAGTGCATAATGCCTCACCCTGCTGACTGCAGGGTCTGGGTTCAATTCTGATCAAGGGCATGTACCTGGGTTGTAGGCTTCTCTCTGGCCAGGGCCCAGGTCAGGGCATATGCAGGAGGCAACCAATCTAAGTGTTCCTCTCACTTTGATGTTTTTCCCTTCTCTTCTACATTCTCTAAAAATCAATGGAAACATATCCTCAGATGAGAATAAAAAAAAGAAAGAAATGTCATATCCTATGAAAGACACATCTTGAAAATGCCTAAACAAAGTTGTCATTTTTTCATGGTGAAGGGACTGGAGTCTGTGTTGATGAAAACACCTTGGTGGCTGTGGTGACTGGCAGTGGCTGCAGCAGTGGGGTGATGGGGCTGGTGACTTCCCCTGATTATCCTGGTCGCCTCCCACAAAGGGAGGCCAGACTGCAGCTTAGGCCTGCTCCCCAAGGAGAGCAGGGAACAGGCCTAAGTTGTCAGTAGGACACCCCCTGAGGGCTCCCAGTATGTGAGAGGGGTCAGGCTGTGCTGAGGACCCCCCAGTGCACAAATTTTGTGCACAGGGCCCCTGTAGTTGATAAAATTGTTTCTCACGGAGAATGGGTTAGAAATTTTAAAACTAATTTATCTTAAAACATGGGTTGAAAAAGTGTGCAAATATATTGTAGATAATGACAGCTAGGTTTTCCTGTCAGTAAGATGTTACACATCAGGAAAACATGAAAATACAAATGAACATTGTGTTGCCTGATTGAAATTAAAGCTATCAATTTTGAAATAAACATTTCAATGAGTACAAATAGAATTAAATATAGATGACTTATGCATAGTTCTTATACATGCATATATTTCAGATCACTGTTCCCTGAAAGGGAATAGCATAAGTGGCACTCTAATTTCAATGAAAATACCTAATGCTCAAATATAAGTTCTAAGTATCTACCATCTCCCAATAAAAGCAACCAGGATTCCAATGAGAACTGATACCAGGACCGGGGCACAGGAAATTCAAGATAAGCCTGTAGTATTTTGTGTCGCTATAAAGTAATGCCCCTTCTTCCCCATAAGTAAAAGTAAAATAAGAATGGAGGCTTGTGAAAGTGCAAAAGGACAAACCTAAAGGAACTCAAATGAGTCAAAATTAAAAGCATTTATCAATATACTTATGATGTATTATAGAATTGTACACCTCAAATATATATAATTTTATTAACCAACTAGGGGCTTGATGCATGAAATTCATGCACTGGGGGGGTTTCCTCAGCCCAGCCTGCCCCCTCTCACATATTGGTAGCCCGCAGTGGGTGTCCTACTAATGCCTTAGGCCTGCTCCCTGCTCTCCTTGGGGAGTGAGCCTAAGCCTCAGTCTGGTCTCCCTTTGTGGGAGACGACCATGATAATCAGGGGAAGTCACCAGCCCCATCACCCCACTGCTGCAGCCACTGCCAGTCACCACAGCCACCAAGGTGTTTTCATCAACACGGACTCTAGTCTCTTCACCATAAACAAATGACAACTTTCTTTAGGCATTTTCAAGATGTGTCTTTCATAGGATATGACATTTCTTTTTGTGAATTTTATTTGCTGTGAAAGAGAGGTTAAGGAAATGCCTGGCTGAGGGAACCATACAGTCTCAATTGCCTGCCTCATTAGGCTTTTATTGTAGCAGCAGTTTGAAATAAAGTTTATCTTTTAGATACAATCAGCAGGGTAAGCAATCTTGAGAGGACTCATGTTTACATTGTCCTTTAAGCAAGGACATCCAAAAGATTAAGCATAAGGATTCCAGTAAACACCCAGAGGTCTGCTCATGCACAGACTCATTTGGAAAGGTCAAGGAATAATTAGGGGCACCGCCTTTGGCACTCCTCTAAGTTAAAATTCTGATAAACAGGGCAGGTGGCCTTCCACACACTTCCATTTTCTCAGAATGTCCTCCTTACAACTTTCCAACCAATCTCATGCTTCCTCACACTGCCTATGCATCCCCTCCTCCCCTACCAATCTCAGGTACAAATGATATTTCTGTTGTCTCATAGTTTTTCCTATTTTTACAATGTCATCTAGTTGAAAACATGGAGTATATAACCTTTCATATTGGTTTATTTTGCTTAATAATATGCATAAGGCTCCTCCCAGTCTTTTCATGGCTTGATAGCTCATTAATTCTTAGTGCTAAATAATATTTGATTGGGTGTACCACAGTTCATTCATCCGAGATACTCAAGGATATCTCGTTTTTTTCTTGCGTTTCCCAATTGCTAATAAAGCTGCTCTAAATATCGATGTGCATGTTTTGTGTAGACATAAATTTACAACTAATTTGGTAAGAACCAAAGATTGTGGTTGTTGGCCTATTTGGTAAGAATATGTTTAGTTTTATAAGAAACTACCACTCTGACTTTTAAAGTGTTAATACCATTTCTCATTTCCCCCAGCAATGAATGAAAGGACCTGTTACTCCTTTTCCTAGCCAGCATTTAGTGTTTTCATTGTTCTGGATTTTGGCCATTCTAATAGGCATATGGTGGTATCCCATTGTTGTTTTGATTTGCAATGCCCTAATGACATATAATGTAGTGCATGTTTTCATATGCTTATTTGTTATCTATATAGCTTTTTTGGTCTATTTTTAAAACTTTTTTACCTTCAAACTTTATCACTTAGTTTATCATTTTCATGAAAGAATCTTCATTTTAAGCCTGCATACTCTAGGCTTCTGATGGTTTCTAACTTTTGACTCCTAATCATGAAAATGGGTCATTACTTTTTGCAAAACTCATCCTGTAATTGGGAACAACTGGCTTCCTGGAAGTACTGCCCCTACTCAGCTAAAAAACAGACGAATGATTTCTAGTTTTTTAACTCTAAAGAATTTTAAGTTTCAGAGAGCAGCAAAGGTAACTCACTAGCATTGTAATTATTAATTCTACTGAACACTATGTATAAGATATGCAAGTCTTTATTCTGCTTCTGAAGGTGATTACAAATCAAATATAAAGGTCACCAATTTAAGTTGATATTTTAATCCCCCATCATAGTTGTTTTCTTCAACAAGCTCCTAAGCTTCTATGTGATTTAAATATTTTCATACATATGTAGTTACCTTCTGCATTTCTGAGCAGTCACATTTTTCTTGCAAAGAATAAATGGAGATGCCAGGATTGTGGTACCAAGATAACTCTGAGTAATCATGAAAAGTGTTTCAGTAAATGTCTGTTGACATAATTCTTTCCATCTATCTACAAAAAAACAAAAAACAAAAATGCAGTCACTAGCAAGTTTGAATGCTGAGTGAGAAATCACTACAGATGAGCTTTTTATGTTTATCAGCAACTTTCAGGCAATTCCTGAAATGAACAGCACTAAAATAAGAATCCTGATATGAACCACTAATTTGACGTTTCTCTTGGTAGTTTTATATAATATTAGAGCACAATGTCTGTTCATTTGGTTCTATATCCATTCTTTGATGGAAAAACATCTTCAAGAAGTGATTTTCAAACTTGGTTGACCAAAATCCCCAGTGAAAAATGCATTTGACATTTCACACCACATACATACACGTATTTTTAAAAAAAATACCCCACAAAATTTTACCAGACAATACATTCACTTACTATGAACAATGCACTCTGATATTTTCTACTCTACTCAATTTCACTTAAAAATTATCACAGGAAACTCAATTGCTTTAACTACCCACCAATGGATTGCCAACAGCAATTTGGTAAGTACTTTAAAAGAGTTCTTATGCATCTATATAGGGCAGAGTATCAACATAAATATTTTGAGTTTTACATGGCACATTTGTCTTTTCTATTTATTAATATCATTTTTAAAAATTGACCATTTTGATAGGTACATCTTAATATCTATTTGTGGGTTTTATTTCCCTAATGGGTAATGATGCTTAACCTTTTTTAATGTGCTTATTTGTCATCAGTATATTCACTTAGATTAAATGTCAGTTTTTAATTTTTATGAGATCTAGATTATAAATATTTATTCTTATGGATTGTGCTTTTGGTATTGATTCTAAGAACACTGCTATTTATAGATTTTGAAGATATTCTCATATATTTTTCTAAAAGTTCTATAATTTTGTTTTTATTTTAAGTTCATGATGCACCTTTGAGTTAATTTTGTGTAAGATGTGAGGTTTAGGTTGGATATTAATCTTTTTTCCCCTACTGTTGTCCAATTTCTCCTGAAACATTTGCTGAAAAGGCTATTCTTCTTCTCTGGAACTGTTCTTATACAATTTTTTAAAAAGGAGTTAGGTTGGGCATATTTCTATGGTCTTCTTCTGGATATTCTGTTCTGCTCAATTAATCTATTCATCTACCCCTTCATCATACCACAATGCCTTGATTATCATCTAATCTAATAAAAGAGTAATATTGAAATTGACCATTTCTCCAATATGCTTAAGCCACACCCACCAGCCAATCAGAGTGGCTTTATGCAAATTAACCCAGCCAAGATGAAGGCCGGCAGTCACGGAGCTAGAGTAAACAGGAGGCTTCCGTTGCACCAGGAGTAAACTGTCTGCCTAGGCCAGCTAGGCCTCTCTCTGCTCAAGGCAACATAGATGCAATTATAGAAGCCATAGAGCTGAAGCCAACAGAAGGCTTCATTACCTGCCTAGGCCTCCACTTAAAGCAACGGTGTTCAATTATAGAAGATAAATAAACCCCAGAAACCTGCTTCCAGCCAGCCTTGTTGGGTCAATGGGAGCTGTGGGCAGCCTGAAAATGCCCCTCAGCTCCTCACCCAGGCTCCCAGGCACCCCAGTAGGTACCCAAAACCTTAAGGGACTGTGGGAAGCCTGAAAACATCCCTCAGCCCGTCACCCAGTCATGCATTTCTGAGCAGACACCCTGAGCCCATATACCCACAGTGTGCTCTAAGGAGCTGCTGCGAGCCCCAGCTGGGTGTGATCTTGGACAAACAGGGACACACTCACCTGGCAGTAGAAATTCTGAATTCAATTATGTGGCTTCAGTGCCAGAGCCTTTCAGAGTGCTTCACTGTGCCACTGTGCTAGCACAGGCACCACAGGTACCCTTGTGAGCTGCCACTGGGAGCACAAACCTATCCACCACAGGTGCAGCAGCAAAAACTGAGTCTTCCCACCCCAAAACTGCAGAACTCTGGACACTACAGGAACACGTTTTTTCAGCATGATGGCCTCCCAAGCCCACTGCTCCACAGGCAGCCCATGAGTGTTGCTGTATGCCCCTGCTGGGCATGCACTTATACAAACAAGGGACACTGCTGGGCTGTAGAAATGCTAAATTCCCTCTTCTGGGATACCTGCCCACAGACACCAAAACCCAGTGGCTTTAATGCTGGAGCCCTTCAGAGGGCATCAATACACCTTGCTGGCAAATGCATTATGGGTGCCCCTGTGAGTTGCCACTGGGGTTATGTTTATCCAACCATGGAAGCAGCAACAAGCAAAAGTTGAGTCTGCCCACCACACAACTACAGAACTCTGGACACCACAGTCACACCTTTCCAGAGCACAGGCTCCTGAGCCCCACAAACTCAACAGATGATTCCTGGGTGCCACTGTGAGTCCCCACTGGGGATGCATTATTTCAACCAAAGGAGCAAGACAGCAAAAATTGGGACATCCTCCTCCAAGGTTGCTGACTTCTAGACACTGCAGTTGAACATTTTCAGTATGCGAGCCTATATAAAGAGAACCCAAATACCTCAAGTAGGGAGCTACACTAGATTACCAAGCCCAGGAGACTTGAGAGATCACACCAGTAGCACCTTCCCCAAAAGAACCTGGGTAGAAAAGCAAATGGATCTACAATTAAAATTTTACAGCAAAACATGGGAAGACAAAAAAGCAATACCCAAAGGAAAGAAAAAGAGGAATCACCAGAAAGGGAGTTAAATGAAATG
>PVJC01031103.1:0-20795 GCA_004026665.1 Murina feae | reverse complement strand
GGGCTTTAAGGCTGCCCACAGCTCCCATTGACCCAACGTCCCAGCAAGGCCGGCTGGACGCAGATTTCCTATAATTGATGCTGTTCCTTTAAGGCAGCTTTTTACTAACGAATCCTCCTCTCTGCCTCACCTCACTGCTTCTATAATGAAACAATTGTTACACTTAATTGTTGCAAATGTGTGTTTTTGCTTCAGGCCAAAGGCTAAGGAGCCAGCAAGCAGGTAGTTTTGCTCTCGCTCCTGCTGCAACGGATGCTGCCTAAACGTTTACTCAGGTCCGTGAGTGGAGCGGCAGCCACACCTCGCGGCTTCTATAATGAAACAATTGTTACACTTAATTGTTGCAAATGTGCCTGTTTGCTTCAGGCCAAAGGCTAAGGAGCCAGCGAGCAGGTAGTTTCACTCTCGCTCCTGCTGCAACGGACTCTGCCTAAACGTTTACTCAGGTCCGTGAGTGGCGGCCGCCATGTTGGCTGGGCTAATTTGCATACAGCCGTTCTGATTGGCTGTGGGCGTCCCGGAGAAACGGTTAATTTTACTATTCCGCTTTTATTAGTTTAGATAATTCAGCTGTATTCTCTGAGATCATTTGTTATTTAGAAATCACATCCCTCATTAGACATTAGTAAACATTATTAAACACATGTTATAGTTACTGCATGTGGGTTGTTAACATCAGTTTTTATATTTACAAGTTAAAATCATCTCATACAGTGTATTTTAATATGGTGTTTAACTTTGATAGTTGGGTCAACTTATTCTTTTGCTAGATCTACTTGGGGGAAAAAGACCTTGGCCCTACCAACAGGTTTTTTAGAGAACAAATTTCAACACAAACCACATATAATTTTTTTTCTAGGTAGGCACCATGGTTACCAAGCACCTACCATTTGTTGATGAAATTTCTAAAAATATATATTTGCTTTTAATCAATAAAGCTCCTTAAAAAAAAGACTATAACCTCATTTTATTTAATATCCGGTTTTTATCTAAGGTCTAGTCATAGCTTTTGAGGACCTTCATGAATGATAAGTAGTCCATTCATTGTCCTAAAATACAAGTCTAAGGTTAATCCATTTGAAAAGCCGTGCCATCAGAAAGCAAGGTACTTATTCCATTTTATTTAAACTAAAAGTAACATTACTGCAATTAAAGGCCACATTTGTATCTCATTTACTCTGAGGGTTCTCTTGGAGTGTCAAGCCCTAACAGTCCCTTAATACGTATTTGTGAGGATTAGAAAGGAGGAGAGAAGGTAGGGAGATAGTTGTAATGGATTTTTTTTCACTTATGACTTATAAGAACATAGCTCCACACCACATTTTCTTTTAAAACAATACACATGCAAAATTTCTTATCAAGTCCAGCTTTGGCTAATCAGAGAAACCACAATTTACTACTATTTTTCGATCATGAAATATTTCATCACCATGTTTGTACTTCATTTTTACAGAAAGAAAGCCTTGAACCCATGCATCTACTTTAATTTTTATTTACATCTTAATAACAGACTCTAGTTTATGTTTACCTTAAATCTAATTTTTTACTTTTATATTTATTTATCATAGCCATATCTAAACTTTGGAGTGAAAGTAGACAAACCCTTTTCTCTCTCTGAACTCAAGTTATTTTAGTTAGCCATCTTAATTGCAAGTGTATACAAAGATGTAATATAGCTCTCAAAATAAAATACAATGCATATGGAATTCAAAATTCATGTAATTATTCTAACCTGTGCAAAGTCAATAATTTAATACAAAATTTCATGCACTCTTCAGATGTGAGCTAAATGTACAAAGGGCATTTATAAGTAAAACTTTTGGATATAGAAAATTATACGTCACAGGATCACCCAACATGTTTTAACAGATTAAAATATAATCCTGTCTTTCAACTGTCAAATAAATTTGGAATTCCTTGTGCAGGAGCTTATGATCAAACCAAATGCTTTATACTCGGTGTGAAAATTCAATAATTGTCAAAGATCAAGCTGCTACTTCTGATAAAAAAACACACAACATGATGCGATACCATCTTGTTCAATATATGCTTTCAATTTGATGTGTAGGCTAATAGAAAGTATAAAGTTCTAGTATTTATTTTGTTTCTTGCACTACAGAAGTCTGCTAAGAGGGATGATTAAAATATCCACTCTCACTGCCTAAAAATACAGTCAATTGTATTATCTGGAGACAGATTAGCCGGTTTGTAGAGTGACTGTAGTAAAACAGTAACAGCATGCATTGCATTTGTAAAAGATTTTTAAATTACTAGGCATCAATGACTATATCTCAATATGAGATGTCTATTTTCAACTACATAATAACTAAGACACAAGACTGTGTCTACTGTAGTGTCATTCATTCAACTTATTTATTGAATATTTACCATGTGCCAAGCACTGTATTAGGCTATTCCACCTCATTAATCAGAACTGAACTCTCATGAACAACTGTCTTTTGAGGAAGCAGGAAGAGAGGGTATATGGTCAACTCTGAGTTCCCTGTAGCTTTTTTGTTTGTTTTTATATATATTTTATTGATTTTTTTACAGAAAGGAAGGGAGAGGATAGAGAGTTAGAAACATCGATCAGCCGCCTCCTGCACACTCCCCACTGGGGATGTGCCTGCAACCAAGGTGCATGCCCTTGACCGGAATCGAACCTGGGACCCTTGATTCCACAGGCCGACGCTCTATCCACTGAGCCAAACCGGCTAGGGCTCACTGTAGTTTTGAGATGCAAAATCTGATGAGCAACAGACAGTTAGCAACATGAAACAATCTCTTGCAGTTGTGAACTTCTCCCCCACCTTGCTCTGCATCCTGTTTTTTCTTCCTTTGCTTCCCCGGAAACTGGCAGTATAGCTTCCCTCTTTGTCCTTTAGCCTCCAAGTTCATAATCCCCACTCCCTGACAATTCCCTAGATGTGTCTTAATTGTATACACTCCCCCTCTACCCCATGTCCTATTCTACCTAAAACTCTCTATTATTACTTTAGCTGGGTCCACCATCATCTCAAAGCACAATGACTATTATGTACTGGACACTAAATATTTGCTACATAACTGAATAAGGTACATCAGATGCTCTTTAAGACACTGAGGTAAACAAGAGGAAGGAAACACCAAAAACAACCTCATTCTTTTTTGAGCAACCACTTCAAACATATCAGTCTCTCTGGAGTTACCTTTGACCCTCCCCTTTTTCCCTTCATCTCACATTGCCCTGCCTCTCTATCTGCTCAGCTACATTTTCTCTGACAAGCTCCTAGATCACATGCTGTCAACGACCTAGTCTCTCCCACAGCCACCCTCTAACCAGTGCTGTCCAACAGAACTTTCCGCCATGATAGAAATGTGCTGTATTTTCATTGCCAGCGTGTATGGATATTGATTCACTTGAAACATGGCAAGTGTGACTGAGGAATTAAATTTTTAATTTTATTTGAATTTTAATTAATTTAAGTTTAATGATTTTAGAGAAGGGAAAGGGGGAGAGAAATAGAAACATTGATGAGAGAAGCATGGAGTGGCTGACTTCTACTGAGGTTCAAGCTAGCAATTCAGGCATGTGCCTTCACCTGAAAGGAACCAGCAACCTCTTGGTTTAAATGTCCGACACTCAACTAAGCCACACCAGCTGGGCTTAATTTAAATTTAAATAAACATGTTTGGCAAACAGTGACTGCACTGACAGTAGTTTTTTCATATGGCTATTAAAATTATCTTCCTATAAGGTAACTGATAACATCACTGCCTTATAGAAATAATGTCTCCATAAAAACTTCACCATAAGGTGTGGCATTTCAGGCAAATTTACTATCTAATTTCCATTTTCTCCACTCCTCTCCCATTTAGGCTCCAAGTGTACAGGATCACCCCATGTACTCACATACCATGATAGAGCCTTTTATACAAATTGTTGATTCTTGCTTAGAATGCTTTTTCCTCGTAGAGAACATCCACTCACTCTTCCAGATACAGTTCACATTCCTACTAGTATTCCTCTCTAAATATTTACCAGGTCTCCCTTAGCAGAGCTAGGCTCTCTCAATTCTGCTGCCTTAACTTTCTTGTATATAAGCACTATTAAAATATGTAATCACACTTAATGGGTTAAATATGAAAAATATAACTTCCACACATGCTAAGTAAATATTAATCACAAACACTAAATGAGATGACCAGGTCAATCACTTGGCACTCTATACATATGCAATCTTCAATACATGTGTTATGAATTATATCATCCATGTTACAGATCTGAACAGAAGATGTGGGCTAAGAAAGCAAGGAGAGAAAAATAAAACGGTGCTGATACTAATGGGAGGTTTAGGTCGGGGAACTCATGTAAGAAAAGTCACAAAAGTACCAAGAGATTAACTATTCAGCAAACACACCGCTAAAGTCGAACTTGTTTTTCACCTTCCCTTCCTAACTCGCAAAAGCAATAATCAAATTTCTTAGTCAGGGAGGGTAGATGTTACCAGGTCAAGAACAAGAGAAAGCTTTTCTTGTGATGTGTAACTGAGAAGAATTTGTTATAACCAGATCAATAAAGCACTATTACAGTGGCCCATTATTTAGGAAAGAACTCTGTTACATAAAACATTGAACCCAGCAGAAAAAAACTCTCTAAACTTACTCAATTTCCATATCCTCTAAAATTATATTCTGATAGAAACATTTCAAAATCGGAGTTATGTTTATTCCCCTTTATAGAATAATTTCCTCCTTATATAAAACAATCTCACTTTTCTCTCCCTTTAGTCTGTTTGCAAAAAAATAAATGGAAAGAAATATTTAAATAAAGGTAAAAATTTTAGTGGAAATCCTAAGCAAATCTCAACATATATATCATCATATATAGAGGTAAATGAATTGAATGACTACTAGGTTTAAATAATATTGTGATGTTCCATTTCATTACTTTGAGAAAGCAAAGGTTTACAACATATTTTGTCATTAAACAAAATCCTTCAGTTGGATTTGCAGATCACAGAAAATTAACATTTGGATTTAGTTCAGAGGTTGAGTAAATTAGCTAGTTCACTGTAGGTTTGGGTTCATGGTTCAGTTCAAGTTCTTGATAATGAGCACACAAAAACAAAAAGATTTAAATAATGTAATCAGGGTTGACATTATATGATTAAGTGTGTAGACAAATATGTGCTTAAAAAGAAGGAAAAAAATAATAAACTCACTTTACAGAGAGAGCTAAGGTTAAATCCAAAGGTTTGAGCATTCCGGGAGCCAGCATTCATGTAGTTTCCCATTAGCAATACAAGTTCCAGCAACTTGCTAAAGCTTTTGCTCTTCTTTATCTCTTCACAGGCAGTGCTGACAGCCATGATGTCAGGTTTGATGTTATTCACCTGCTCTTCAAACTGAAGCTTAAAGAGAATAGCACTGAGCCGCGGCCGCAGTCTCTTCACATTGCTCATCTGATTGAAAAGAAAATAACAGATTTCCTTTAAAATGCATAGTATACTTTAGTACTGTAAGAGTGCAAGTAATCTAGGATGATTTATTGGTATGACAATACCGAAGAAGCAATATGTCCCCTAAAACTGATAGCATGAAAAGAGAAAAGCCCTGTTTGTTTTTCTTAGGAATCCAGAATTGTCCCTCAAAAAAAAAAAAAAGAAAGACATAACACAAATTTAGATGCTCAGTGAAAAGCAAGCTTTAATTAAATGATAAAGCTTAAATAAGTACTAAAGTACATATCACTTTTTACAACTAAATTTCAAAAAGAGGAAACAGCCCTAGCCGGTTTGGCTCACTGGTTGGAGCATTGGTTCGATTCCAGTCAAGAGCACACACCTCGGTTGCAGGCTCGATCCCGGCCCTCATTGGGATGAGTGCAGAGAGCAATCCATTAATGTGTCTCTCTTACATTAATGTTCCGTGCTCTATTTCTCCCCCTCCCTTCCACTCTCTCTAAAAGTCAATGGAAAAAATATCCTCAGGTGAAGATTAATAAATGAAATAAAATGAAATAGGGATAGAGAGGCAACAAATCATATCACTAATTTTTTGTTCAAAACTGAAACATGCTGAGTCATGTTTAAAACATATTGAGAAAGGTATGAAAGAAGGTTTGTTTGTTTTTTCCAAATAGCAATTGCTGTCCTCTGAAGCACTGCTGACTAACAATACTTGTTAGATAGGAAGAGAAATAGGACTCAATTTGTACTATCCCAAATTGACTTTCTTCAGCAACACAGGAAAGTAGAATCACTCCTGACGTATCCTAAATTAACAGCGTTAGGGTTAGGAAACATGGGCGTAACAAGAGTCAAGAACAGTGCAAAACCACAGGTCTGCCTGGGACTCAGAGTTGCTATGTTGGAAATGTAGGGGGTTGAAAGTGTCAAAAAACAAACAAACACAAAATGCAAAAAGGGCAAAAGGATCAGCAAGTTCTTGCCTTAACCTACTCCCCAGGTTCTAACAACACGTAAAGGGAAGAGCCACTTACCTAAAGGCTGAAGACATTTAAGGTATATATGGATTCCTTGGCCAAATGTATTAGGAGTTTCAGACTTAGAACAGACTAATGGGGCAGTGATAGTTATAACTCTTGCACTTCAACAATTATCATAAAGATCAAAGCAGTTTGAGGCAAGGTCAGGAAAAAAATGACCAAACCTGACAGAGTTAAAACAGGGACTAGGCAGGCCATTCACAGTTCCAAAGGATAGGCTAAAAAACAATGCCTCATGAGGTGCACAGGCTGTCTGTTAAGGAGACAGAAAGCTATCTGCTAATAATATAAGTGCTTGTTATTTAAAATAAGATATGCCATACAAAAACCTAAACTTATAAGATCCAATAGGATAATACAGACACTGCTTTAATGATGTAACATTATTCAGCACACTCATCTAAAAAGAACTGAGCAATTAAAGAGGTAGCTCTCAATAGATAACTCTGCAAATATATCTTCAAATGAACCAAATCCTTACAATGACTGAAAAGTTTTATAGCAAATAATATAAATGTCTACTTTATAACAGTACTTTCCCCAGGCACGTGACATGTGAAATGTTTGTTTATATGTATACAGGCAAGATTCCAAGAACTCAACTAATGTAGTTAATAATAAGTCCCTGCTGCAAAGTGTTTATAAAGGAATGTCTTAAAATTTCTTGACTTCAAAAAATGTCTTCAAATTCCTGTCTAGAGAAAATAATATTTTCCCTAGAAGAGAGTAAAAAACTGCAAGCTCAAAAAAGACATTTTTTAAAGTAAAAAGAAACATTACCAATCAGAGTTTTATAGAATAAACGTAAGTCATATAAAATTGTAGAAAGCCAATTTTAGAGGTCCTATTAGCATATGTTTGGATATTGGATGTCTAGTACACAAAATAGACTTAAGCAATTATTACTTCTCATAAAGTCATTTCATGTCTTAAAATGCCCTCAAATAGACTTCTTGAAATTTTTATTTTTACTTGAACATTGCAAAAGGTAGATATTCATATTATATTGGAGCAATTGCACATGATATTTTATTCCATTTAGTATATCGTTTAGAATAATATGTGCAAAAGAACACTCACATGAGTACAGACACTTATGGTCTTCCAAGGTGGACACTAAGCCCATGCATCTGCTTTCAGTCTGTGCCCTTCCTCATGATCATGAACTTAAGTATTTAGAACTTTACAATAAGCATGAGAAGGAATTCTCCAGTCTCCCATGCAAACCATTGGTATTACAAAATACATTAATTTTAACCTATATTAGTGTACTACTTTGTGCAGAAAGAGAAAAAAAGATTGCTTAAATGGCCCAAAATATGTTAAAGCTTTCCTGCTGACAAGCTAACCATATGCAGCCAGGATAAAGTAATTAATTTTCCTAGAAAAATATAACCTAGATTTGTATGAGTAATGAGTCTACCTGGCACTAGGGACAGGTACCTTGAAAAGACAGAGGAAGTCTACGATGTAATGCAGAACAATGTGCTATGTGTTCATGAAAAACCCTGACAAAGCGAAGTCAGGAAAGGTACCCAAACAACAGGTCTTTGACCCACAGCCTCATAAATTAGATGTCCTTTCCATATTGCTCTTTCTTCCAAATTCAGAAGTTAGTGTTGACTGATATGAAATAAATGTATTTCAGTGAATGAAATTACTGACATGGAAAGGAATGTGAGAGATCAACTGGTGCTCCTACCTGTCTTTAGTCCACTATTTAGCCTACTTTATCCCATAAGCCAAATGCTTGCCCCTATTGTTTAAAACAAACTCAATAAAAGTTAATGTTCTAATATCTAAATCTCAAGATCTATGATAATAATAGCAGGGCTTTTTTCTATTAATTAAATCAAAGTTTGTTTCTTTAGATGAAATTAAAAAAATAGATTTAAAAAGGGGAAAATACTTTTTAAAAACCCTGAAGAATGTTTCATCATCACTTCACATATTCTATCAACACTGGTGGTTTGCATTTTGTTTGTTTGCTAAGGAACCTAAAACTGTTTTGGCTGACAGAGACTAAGCTGAATGCAAAAGTGGATAGCTATAGCATATAAATAATTCTCACAATGGTAATGGAAAGAAGAGAAGGAGAGAGGGAGGGAGGGAAAGGGAAAGGAAGAGAAGGATGGGGAAGGATTTGGCTCAGTGGATAGAGTGTCTGCCTGCAGACTAAAGGGTCCCAAGTTCAATTCTGGTAAAGGGCACATGCAGGGGTTGCAGGCTCAATCTCCGGTAGGGGGCCAGCAGGAGGCAGCTGACCAATGATTCTCTCACATCATGGATGTTTCTATCTATCTCTTCCTCTTCCTTCCTCTCTGAAATCAATAACAAATATATTTTTTTTTAAAAGAAAAGGAAATATTAAAAGAAACTTTAAGATATTTATAATGAGAGTATGAGAGGAAATTATAATTTCATTTATCCTTTAAATTTATGGTTATAGGATCTAAGAAATCTTAAACCCACACCACCAAAACCCAATAATAATGAGCTACAATCTGAATATCAACCTAAAGGCATAAAAAAATTTTTTAAAATTTTGATTTCCCTAGTATTGTTTGAAGGCAGGAAGCAGTCCTCCTGCAATCTCTCACCCAGCACGAGGGGACACATGCCCGATGAAACAACCTTAAAAACAGTGACCACTAAAAATCAAAGAACAAGCAAATCCAGAATCCTAAGGGTAATTTTTATTTCAAAATTTTGTTTGTTGGCAACATGTGCCATTGGAGCAGGAACAAAATAAGATGAAAAGACCTTTAAACAATCAATGAACTTACAAGTATTGACTGGGTGCCCCCTTGGTGCTATAAGAGGCACAGGGGTCATGTCATGGTTACCACCCTTACAGCACGTTTCATCCAACTCCGTCTGTCTTGAATGGTAAAAAGTAAAAAGTCCTCAGGGAGATGTAATTTTCATGATCTCATGTTTTTTACATGTAATTTTGATTTTACCCATTATTCTATGAAAAAAAATAATTTTGGCATTTTTATACCAATAATGTTTAATGCCATATCTGGTTCTCTTTACGCAGTTTTTTTTACAAAGAACAGATTTTCAGGAACCAATTTATTCAGAGCTTGCTGGATTTTTCCACCTTCCTGCCTGCAGAATTATTTAGGCTCACCTCAAAATAAAGTTTAATACTACAAGTATTATACTACAAGTATAATCAACCACTACAAGTAACCTACTGATTAAAAAGCTAATCACTTCAGTCTTAATTGACTGACAAACCTTTACTTCATATATTTTGTGAATATCTAATATAATAAAAGAGTAATATTGAAATTGACCGTTTCTACGGGACGCCTAAGCCATGCCCACCAGCCAATCAGAGCAGCTGTACGCAAATTAACCCAGCCACGATGGAGGCCGCCAGTCACAGAGCTGGAGTAAACAGAGGCTTCCGTTGCAGCAGGAGTAAAATGTCTACTGGCCGGCTGGGCTTCTCCAGGCTCAGGCAACAACATATTTGCAACATTGTTTCAATTAAAGAAGCCTTGGAGCTGAAACAAACAGCAGGCCTGGGTGTGACTACTAAGACAACATTCTTTCAATATAGAAGCCAGTAGGCTTCAATACCTGCCTAGGCCTTGGCTTAAAGGAACAGTATCCATTATAGAAGATAAGTTAACCCCAGAAATCTGCTTCCAGCCAGCCTTGCTGGGACACTGGGTCAATGAGAGCTGTGGGCAGCCTGAAAGCATGAAACTAGCCCTCAGTCCATCACCCAGGCTGTCCAGGCACGCCAGCAGGTAGACATCCCCAGAGGGGTCCTAGACTGCGAGAGGGCACAGGCCAGGCTGAGGGGCCTCCCAAGTGCACAAATTTTTGTGCACCGGGCCCCTAGTGTAATTATAAGGAATAATGGAATAGCACTTCAGGAAGGTTAAATAACTGCTTCCAGGTCACATGTAGCCAATTAACTGTACAGTTCCACTAGAACATCACAATGTAGAAATTAATAACCACAACTTAAAAACCATCTGATGACCTGGCCAGTGTGGCTCAGTTGCTTGACCATTGTCCCATGCACCAAAAGGTCACAGGCTTGATTCCTGGTCAAGCACAAGCCCAGATTGTGGGCTCAATCCCCAGTGCAGGAGATGCAGCAAGCAGCCAATAGATGTTTCTCTCTCACATAGACCTTTCTCTCTCTAAAATCTGTAAAAACCATCTGATACTCAAACTACTTCTACTGTGTTTTCCAATAAGTAAGAATGGACTTTAATTTCTCCATCACAGTTATTAGATAAAACACTATGGAGATGACCCAGCTGAGCACTCCATATCCTATTACTTCATATTTCTTTCCTTTCTCCTTGGTATATACAAATACCTCCTGTTCTGCTGAATATTTTTTTAAATATATTTTTATTGATTTCAGAAAGGAAGGGAGAGGGAGAGAGAGAAACATCAATTGGCTGCCTCCTGCATTCCCCTCACTGGGGACTGAGCCTGCAACCCAGGCATGTGCCCTTGACCAGAATCAAACCTGGGACCCTTCAGACTGCAGGCCGACACTCTATCCACTGGGCCAAACCAGCTAGAGCTCTGCTGAATTAATATTTTTTTCCAGATACACTTTTGGCAGCCCATCCACACTGTACTCTCCACTTAGATTTCCATATTAGCTAATTCTTCACTCTCAGTGGGAGACATATTATAAGCAGGGAGAATGTAAAAAAACAAATGCCTATCTTTATGAAAGACAGGACTAGAGAAAATGATAAGGGTCAAGAGAGGAAAGTGACATCTGAGAAATCAACAAGATCTAATAATAGAATTAAGACACTTAGGAAAAAGTTTTGAACTTGATTTTTCTAATTAAACTAGGTGAAAAAATATTTAACCGTTACCATTAGTTAGCCAATATTTTTATGATCTCAAGAATTCTCAGACAAAAGAAACATTCATTTTACTTTTGATGTTTTACATCAAAAACATAGCTATTCAAGTGTGCTATGGCTGGGTAGTGCTGAGCATAAAAAAAATGTTTTAAAAGTAAGTGTGGCCTTATGATATTAAACTCCTAAGCTGAAATTATTTTATAAAAACTATACAACAGCAAAGTACATGATATATTTTTTACAGGTTTGCATTAGAGCAAGGTAAATCCAAGAATTATACAAAAAAATTATAAATAAAATAACAGGATATAAATATATATTCCTCCAGCTAGCGAAGGAATAGACAATTGGCAATAGATATCAGATATGCCTTTGCTTTTGCTTACAAATGCTTACTAATTTTGGATCACCAAGGATTTCACAGGAGGTCCAGGTGAGTTCTGCAGATACTCAGGATCTGCAAATGGTAAAGCTCAAGAGCACAAGACTAATTTGGCAGTCTTAGCTAGCACTCTTGACAAAGAGTTTCATACATATCTGATCAATTAAAAAGCTGGCATAAAACTCAAAGCCATTCTGGTGTTTTAAATTCATTCATGTCTGTTTCCAGACAACCCCCACCCAACCATAGGAAACCAATGTTTTGTTTTGTTTTCTATTTCTGTCATTGTTAACTTCCTTTTACTCGTTCTTGAAATGTATATTAATTAAACTTACAGTAAACACTTTTTGTGTCTGGCTTCTTTCACTCAACAAAATGACTGAGATTCATACACACAGAGAGTGATTTAGTACTTTGTTTTTTTTTCATTTTATAGTATTTCATTGTAAGAACCAAAATTTCTTTATCCACTTTCCTATTGATAGTTTTTTGGGTGTTGCTCTTTTACTTTGAGGCTATGTAGTGGACTGGGTTGAAGAAGAACTCCAAAAATGCTGTTGAGCCCTAACCTCAGGTACTTGCTAATGTGAACTTATTTGAAAATGGGGTCATTGCAGATGAAATGAAGTTAAGGATTGCCAGAAGAGATCATGCTACATTTACGGCAAGCTCTAAATCCAATGACTAATGTCACTTTAAGAAAAGTGGTAGAGAGAGAAACAAACAGAAGGCAGCAATGTGAAGGAGGAGGTTAAAACTGAAGTAATGCTACAAGCCAAGAAACGCTAAGAACTGCAAGCAGCTCCCGAAGATAGGAGACAAGCCTGCAATAGATTTTCGCCCAGAACCTCCAGAAGGAATCAGTCCTGCCAAAACTCCATTTAGGACTTTTGGCCTCCAGAAAATGCAGGAGAATACATTCCTGATGTTTTAAACCACCAGGATTGTGGACATATATTATGGTCATGTGTGAAAACCAATACAGGATATTATCAATATTCTTACATTACTCTTCATTTTTATTAAATACCTAAAAAGATACAGTGTAAATGCATACATAACTTCATAAGAAATTGGCAAAATGTTTTGTAAAGTTGTTTATGCCATTTTATATCTTCTTTACTAAAGCTATGATTTATTTAGGAAGCTTTATATTTTATCTTTGCATGTTTAGATCTACACTCCATCCCTCATCAGTTATTCTGTGGGGTGTGATGCAGGAGTTGAGATTCATTTTAGCCCATAGGATATCCAAGTTTGGCAGCACCGTTTGACACCAAGAAGTTCTTTTTCCCATGCACTAGCCTTGATGTCTTTCTTGCGAATCATTTGTTGGTATCCTTGTGGGTTTACTTCTTAACTTTCCAGAAAAAGTTTATTCTTACATCTAAGCCAAATCTTACTGCCTTGATATCAAATCAATAGTTTAAGTCTTCCAAGTTTGTTATTTTCCAAACTGATTTTGTCTACTCTAGGTCTTCCAAATGCCATATGAATTTTTGTAACTTTTGTCAATTGCTATAATAAAACCCGCTGGGATTTTGATTGGGAATGTGTATCATTTGTCTATTAGGAGTCTACAGATCATTTGAGGGAAAAATAAAATCTTCACAATACTGAGTCTTCCACTTTATGAGCATGGTAAATACCTTATTTACAACTTTAATTTCTCTCAGCAATATCTTGTGGTTTTAAGTGTAGAAAATCAGTATGTTTACTGAAATGTATTCTTAAGTGTTTTAAGTTTTTTGATGCTATTGTAAATAGTACTATTTTTTTTTTAATTTTGTTTTCCAATATATGTCATTGTTAAAAAAAGAGAGAACTCATTCTGGTATTCTGACTATCCTGTGACCTTGTTAAATTCATTGGTTACTTCAATAAAGTTTATTGTAAACTCCTTATACATTCACATAGATAACTGGGCCATTAAAAAAAGGTTTACTTTCTGTTTTACAGTGTACAGGCCTTTTTTTCTTGTTCTTATTACACAGCTTAGAACATGCATTATAATGCTGAAAAGAAGTAATGAGACTAAATATCCTGGTCTTCTAGTAGGTGAAGACAGAGGGAAAAGACAGCTGTCCATAAAACAGGCCTTCACCAGAAACTGAATCAGCCAGCATCTTGACCTTGGACTTTTCAGACCCCAAAACTTTGAGAAATAAAGTTCTGTTTTTTAGTGAAAAAAGAAAAAAAAAGAAAAAGAAAAAGAAAGAGATAGAGAGTAGATATCTTTGGCTGGTTTCCCATCTTAAATGACAAAGCATTTCATTGTTCACATTAAGTATGAGGATGGCTACTGGATTCCCATAGATGTCCTTTATTAGGATGAAAACATGTTTTTCTATTTCTAGTTGTTAAAAGATTTTATTTATCATGAAGTAAAATTCTATCAAATCCTTTTTATTTTGCATCTATCTAGATATGACTTTTCTCCCTTTTTTTCTGGTAATATGCTTAGATACATTTTTGAAGGTGAAAAAACCTTGTGCCACGTGGTGATGATATACTCTTTTTTTTTAAGTAGTTGCAATATTTGATATAAAAATATTTTGTTGACATTAATTTTTAACTTACATGTTTATGTATTATATGAGTTTCTAATTTTCTGTAGTAAATTTCCTTCTTTGATTTCTGATATTAGTAATTTAAGAATTTGGTTTTCGTTTTCAATGTTTTCATTTTCATTCATCGACCCTCAAGTGACTTAAAAGAATGTTACATAATTTTAAATCAAAGACATGTTCTATTACTGCTCAATTTAATTTTTTTAGACAGAAAATTTACTCTGAATTTCAATCTTTTCAAAATTACTGAGATTTATTTTATGTTCCTATATGGTCTACTGTAGCAAACATCCTATATATATTTGAAAAGAAAGTATATTATGCAGCTTTTACGGAAAATGTTCTACAAATATCTATTCTAAGTTGGTTGGTAGAATATTTACTAATTCAAAATATTTTATTTATTTATTTACTGGTTTATATTTATTTATCTTTTTATTTTATTTTTTGTTTTCTTTTTTCCTCTTTTTTATTTATATTTATTGTTCAGATTATTACAGATGTTCCTCTTTTTCCCCTCATAGCTCCCCTCCACTGGGTTCCCACCCCCCACCCTCTACCCTTACTCCCCCACCACTGTCCTCATCCATAGGTATATGATTTTTGTCCAGTCTCTCCCTGCACCCCTAAAACCTTTTTCCACCAAAAAATTGTCAGTCCATCCCTTTCTATGCCTCTGATTCTATTCTATTCACCAGTTTATTCTCTTCATCAGATTTTTTATTCACTTGATTTTTAGATTCACTTGTTAATAGATACGTATTTGTTGTTCATAATTTTATCTTTACTTTTTCTTCTGCTTCCTCTTCTCAAAGGATACCTTTCAGCATTTCATATAATACTGGTTGGGTGGTGATGAACTTCTTTAGTTTTTTGTTTGTTTGTTTTTTTTGTCTGTGAAGCTCTTTATCTGACCTTCAATTCTGAATGATACCTTTGCTGGGTAAAGTAATTTTGGCTGTAGGTTCTTGCTACTCATCACTTTGAATATTTCTTGCCACTCCCTTCCGGCCTGCATGGTTTCTGCTGAGAAATCAGCTGACAGTCGTATGGGTGCCCCCTTGTAGATAACTGACTGCTTTTCTCTTGCAGCTTTTAAGGTTCTCTCCTTGTCTTTTGCTCTTGGCATTTTAATTATGATATGTCTTGGTGTGGTCCTCTTTAGATTCCTCTTGTTTGGGATTCTCTACGCTTCCTGGCCTTTTAAGTCAATTTCTTTCATCAGGTAGGGGAAGTTTTCTGTCATTATTTCTTCAAATATGTTTTCAATATCTTGCTCTCTCTCTTCTTCTGGCATCCCTATAATTCTGATGTTGGCATGCTTGAAGTTGTCCCAGAGGCTCCTTACACTGTCTTCATATTTTTAGATTCTTTTTTCTTGTTGCTTTTCCAATTGGGTGTTTTTTGCTTCTTCACATTTCAAATCTTTGACTTGATTCTTGCGATCCTCTAGTCTGCTGCTGGATCTCTGTATATTATTCTTTATTTCAGTCAGTGTATGCTTAATTTCTAGCTGGTCCTTTTTCTTATCCTTGAGGGTCTCACTAAATTTATCAGCAGTCTCTAGAAAATTCTTGAAAAACCTTATAACCGTGGTTTTGAGCTCTATATCCAGTTGTTTGCTTTCCTCCATTTCTGTCATTTGTTATCTGTTTCTTTGTCTCTGCATTTTCCCTCATCTGTTTCCCTGTGTTGATAGAGTGGCTTTCTGTGTTAGGTGATCACTGAGAGGAATTAACCTCTAAGCCACTTGGTTGTGAGAATCAGCTGTGTCTACAGTAGGAGAACTTCTGTGCTGGAGACACCCTTATGGGGCAAGAGTTGTTTCAGTGGGGCTTTGGTGCTCAGTGTGTCTGTCCCGAGTGTGTCCCTTGTGGATCTGAGGAGTTGTATTTAGGATGGTCCCACTCTGGCCACTGGGTACGCTGGCTCTGGTATCTCTAAGGAGGTGCTATTTTAGCCTTTGCCTGAGGGTACTTAGCCTTTCATATGCAAAAGCCTCTGCAGAGCAGCTTGGGAGAAGCGGGGCCTCGGGGAGTCAGCTATGGCTGATTCTCAGCACTGTGCTAAGAGACACTGGGTCTCTGTGTCCCACAGTAATCGCTGCAAGCAACGCCGAGAGAAACTCTGCTTTGGATTTCCTCCCGGTGCCCGTTAGTCCAACCTCTCCGGGTATGCATCTGGGTCCCCAGAAACTCGCCTGGAACTGGAGTTCAGAGCCGTTGGGAGCTTGTGGCTCCCTCTGAACTGAAAAAGAACAGCGTTTTCCAACGCCAGCCCTCTCCCCGAGCCCTGTGCGCACACCTCCGTACCTCCGTACTTTGCTTCTGCACCTCCTCTGAGTCTCAGTCTCTTTCTAGTTGTAGAATTTTCACTCAGCCAACCTTCCTGTGGTTCTGGGTGGTGTCTGTTTTTTCTTTTCATTGTGATTTTGAAATAGTTGTGCACGGCCGCAATTCTGGTGTTTACCTATGCCACCATCTTGGTTTCTCCTCTGCTAATTCAAAATATTCACTAATTTTTTTTGGCGGTTACTTTCTCTAGAATTTACTGAAAAAGAAGCATTTGAAATCCCATGATTGAGAAGTTATCTATTTTTCCACATAATTCTGCCATAATGTACCAGTTCATAGTTTTTATTTTCTGCCTTGCCCTTCTAACATTTCACCCCTTCTGATTCATTTCATATGTGTAAACCTACAACAGCACAATTCCAATTGTTGTACCCCATCATTTGTGCAATTACTATCATGTCCTATACTTCACATACACTATAAATCCCATCCTGCATTTTTATTTTTTAATCATCAATTTTCTATTTATGGATCTGAGTTTCCATAAGGTATCATTTTCCTTTGAGCAGAATTCAGGACATCCTTTAGCTTTGAACGTAGGGTAAGTCCGATGGCCCCAAACTCCCAGGTTTCACATCACTTAAAAGTATATTTTACTCTGGTTTTAGAAGGGTATCTAATAAATAAAATGTTTTTTTTTTTTTTGAGTTTATAGGATGTTTATTATTTCAGCACTTAATGTCTGCTTATCACGATCTCTGCAAAGCCAGCAAGAGCTCTCATTCTTGTTGTCCTATATGTAATGTTTTGTACTTCTCTCTCCCCCTTTACTTTTATGATTCTCTCTTCATCTTTGGCTTTCAACAATTTTACGAGAATGTGCCAACGTGTCTTTCTTTTTATATTTACTCTGGCTGGATCTGCTGAGCTTCTTGAATGATAAGTTGATGTTCTTCGGTCAATTTGTAGTTTCTTAGCCATTATTTCGTCAAATATTTTATCAGCCACAATCCCACTCTCTTCTTCTTTTAGGATTCCAGTTACAGGTGTTTTGGACAGACTGGTATTTATCCAAAAGTGCCTGAGATTCTATACATAATATTTTGTTCCTACATTCTTAAGAAACTAATTTCTATAGATATGCCTTCAAATTCATTGATTCTACTGCTATCTGCAATATATTTTTAAACCCTTACACTAATATTTCCATTCAGTTATTGAAATTTTCAGTTTGATAACTTTCATATGGTAAATTTTTAGTTTCCAGGAATTTTCCTGCAAATATTCCTTAATTAAGACCATGCTTTCCTTTAATTCCTTGAAGAAAATTTTCTTTAGTTCTTTGAGCATGTTAATAATATCTGCATTAAAATTTCTGCAAGTAAAACCCAAAATCTGGGTCATTTTGAGTCTGATTTGACTTTTTTTTTTTGAACAACACATCCCATTTATTGTTTTTTATTTTTTAATTAAATATTTTAATGTAACAACTGTTGAGCTGTAATATTCCTTTGCAGAACATTTACTCTTGTTTTAGCAGGCAAATCAGTCACTTAAACTGTACA
Organism: Murina feae; assembly: GCA_004026665.1. Taxonomy (NCBI): domain Eukaryota; kingdom Metazoa; phylum Chordata; class Mammalia; order Chiroptera; family Vespertilionidae; genus Murina; species Murina feae. The sequence continues at coordinate 2,632 of PVJC01031103.1, read as the reverse complement.
GGCTTGAGCTTGACCTTAGTTAATGTAGCTCTGTAGGAAAGAGAGGTGTTGCCAAGCTCCTCCACCTTCTTTCCAGAGGGGTTTTTGGAAGATTTGATTCTAGGTTTTGTTGGAGTGGGTCTAAGGTAGGAACTCTCTTAGGGTACGGTCCTCATTCCTACAGCACATACAACATTATTTTAGTAAATGCTGAGTTACTAAGGTGTTAAGATTTTTCTATTCTGGCAGGGTCAGAAATCCAACACTTCCTGGTAATGCTGGACCTTTTTTTAATATCTCTGTTCCACTCTAGCCATGTAGCAGGTGCTATGTGATAAATCTTGTTCAGCAGGCAAACAGCCCAATCTCTAGACTCATGGGAGATCTCCACATGGACAACTGGCAACCCTTTCTGCACAATCCCTTCAACTTCACACCCTGCCCTGGAGACTCCAGATGTTTCAGCTGCCTCCTCAGCTCTGAGGAAACCACACCCTCTACTTGAATTCCAGCTCTCTCTACTACCACTGAAATTCTCACCATGCCTAAAGCTGGTAATTCACGAAGTTTAGGAGGTTTGCAATTTTTCTTAAATGTTTTAGGACAGAAATCTTCCATAGTTTGTCAAGTTTTATCATTGTTAGTGGATCACACAGCTTTTGCTAAATTTAAGCATAATTTATGTTGCTTTAAAAGAAAAATTTGAAACTTTATTACAATTTCAGCTTTAAAAATACAAAAACTATTCTTTACCCAGATTAACCAATTGTTTCCATTTTGCCCCATTTGCTTTATCATATTCTCTCTTCTATTCCACATAACATAGATATTATATAATACATGTTATAAATAAAAAGATATATACATATTACACATACATATTTGATTAAGGTGTTACCTACCAGTTTTTCCAATGAAACATAACTTAATGTTTCCTTTATAATAAATAAGTAATTTATAGGGAGATACTTCAAGATCATGTAAACAGTGTGTCTATAATCTATTTTCATCAAATATTCACTTATGTGTTAACTAGCGGCCTGGTGCACAAAATTCATGCATGGGTAGGTTCCCTAGGCCTAGCCAGTGATCAGGGCCAATCGAAGCCTTCTGGCTGCTGGCCTGGACCTTCCTTCCAGCTGCCAGCCAGAGCCTCCCTTCTTTCAATTTGTGCCACTCCTTGATGGTCAGTGCATGACATAGCAGGCGATCAAACTTGGTCTTCCAGTCAAACTCCCAGTCGAAATCCCAAGGGGACACTTTGCATATTAGGCTTTTATATATATAGATGGGGACAACCCATTGAGTAGAATTCTACTTATTATAGTATTTTTCTCAATTTTATTAAGAATGTATTTTACAGACGCTTTATTGATGTCTTCACGAATGAAAGATAAAATAACCCAGACTATATACAACAATTATACTTTAAGCCACAAGTGAGATAAAATTGCCTAACACTATAATAACTTAGTTCCATAAGTCTAGTTTCCACTTTTCCAACATGTTTCAAAATCAGTCTTAGAAGAGAGCATGTAGGCCTATTTAATGAGATTTGCAGAATACAGAGAATGCTTCCTGTGCACTAGATTAAACTCAGATCTAAAGAGCAACCTTGAAACAAAGCTGTTTGCAAAGTGATGAATCATAAGAGACCTTTTTGCTTATAACTACAAAATGCTTTAGGCTCTATTTCAAATGAATGATGCATGGCTAGTAATTAGTATGTGACTGTAATGATGTTTTGTTTTGTTTTTGCAAATGAAACAAATTAAGCGGATTATGCCATAAAATTCCAATACTACATAGACAGTCTGACTAAAAAGCATGTTTTCATACCAAAACAACAAACCCTTCCCCTCCAATTTCTATTATGGACTTAAATATCCCACTTTTTAGTTGTTTGTGTAGAAGATTTAAAATCCCAATGAAGAAAAACTAGAAACTAACAAATTTTCCAAAAACTTAATTTCAAGTTCAACAATTCAAGTTCCCTCATACATATTCTAAGTAATTTGTATGTAATAACTCAAAGTTTATTTTTCAATATTAAAATAAATTACTCTGAAGCATAAAGAATACTGCTAAAAGCAACTTCGAGTAAAGTAGGCGCCTACAGCCAACAAACACCAGAGTGACTGCCACCGTGATAAGTGACGTGAAAGACACAAAGTGTCCTAAAGGACAAAAACTGTGATTCACATCCAACTACAGTATTCCCCGACTGAGGGAACAAGTTGTCTCAGCTATGAAATGGTAATATCTATATTTATAAGCAAATCAACATAAATATCCCTTTATGTATCAAACACTTATTATGTGCCAAACATTGTTCTAGGCCATGGAAATTCACACACACACACACACACACACACACACACACACACACACATATATATATATACACACATATATAAATATAAATATAAATATAAATTTATATATATAAATTTATATAAATTTATATATATACATATATAAATAGCCAGGGGCCATCACATCTGAAACAACCGAACAGACGACCAAACAGGCTAAGTGGAGTGACTGAGCTGGCAGGGGGGTTAGTGAGGGGCAAACAAACAACTGAACAGCAGGCTGCATGGGGTGACCAGGCCGGCGGGGGAAGGGGGAAGGGGACAGTGAGAGGCGACCA